>JANHFX010024786.1:35635-53982 GCA_027560015.1 Chloroceryle amazona
AGAAATTTTTGAAAACCAAAGAAGGGAAAGGCGCTTTTGGGGGGGGGTTTGATATTTTTTTCCTTGTCCCCCCCCCCCCTGGCCCACCGCCCCCCCCCCCCCCCTTTCCCTCCATCCTCCACCTTCTGTAAACACAGCGGCAGAAATTAGACGTGGGCCAATCTGTTCAACACTGGAAGGCAAAGTGGGCTCAGCCGTCGCCCTCACTCCGCAGGATACAAAAGGAGAGGCTGATAACACCCTAACGGGCCTTTCTGGGCTGGGCTGTGGAGGCAGCTGCCCTGGGAGGCGTGCAAGGAGCCAGAGAGAAGGGAAGACACAAACCCGTGGAGAAACACCACGGAGAAGATGAAAGTTCAGCAAATGAAGACTGAGCATTCTCAGCAGGCATCGCCCAGGCACCCAAATTGCTGCTGCTGGTCCAGAGATGACCTTACCGGAGCAGATCTGAGGTCCACCCAAGCTGCTTAAGAGGAACATGACCATATCCTAACACTCAGATGGGTTCTGGAGCCTGATGTTTGCCTTCTGGCCTGGGCAAATCAACTACTTTGCTCTGCTTTGGTTTTCCCTGTGTGGAAACAGGGAGGCAATTACTCTTCTACAAAGAACCTGGGTCCAGTGGTTGGGAAGAGCAGGGCATTACTGATCAGTCTCTGTGTGGATGTGCAGCTCCAGTACAAGCCACCCATGGGGGAAATCCCTCAGCAGAAACAATTTAATCATTTGCCCTCACGCACGAGGCGTCTGCATTGCTCAGTTCTGGAGATGCTCTTCCAGTTCCCATCCATCCTCAGGAGGAAGGACAGAGAGAATGGGAAACGGTCAAGTCGTTTCAAGAATTTTACAAGATTTGGGGCAAAACTTCCCACCTTAGCCCTGTTGGTCACGCAAGGGCTGCTCACTGGCTGCTCCAGAGCAGAGCTGGCAGGAGCTCAGAGAGCATCCCAAATCCAGTTTGCCTTCTAGTACACATCAGAGAGCCCTTTTTCCTCCCCGAGCCAATTCTACTCCTTGCAAAGATCAATGATCTTACAAAATCAGGGACGAATTCAGCCTTCCGATTGCTACTAACCACTCCAGAGACTTTAATGGGAGTTAAATATCCCTGTTCTACAAAATCCCATAGGTACTGGGTGTCTAACTATCCTAACCCCCACCCAAAGTTTGTTCATGGATCTCAGATGGCGATTCAGCTCTAATCAGTTTTTAACTGAATATACTCTTTAGTCAGAAGGTATCACGATGATCTTTTAATTAAATCTCCTGTTCAATACATCCACCCCCTGACACCTAATACTCTCTGCCCCAGGCTCCTAGGGTTTTCTTGCACGACAGCAGCACCACGAAATGGAAAGGTTCCATTTAAACAACTGTGAATGATGAAGAGTACACATCCTGTACTAGACACGCATGGTTTACGAGCTGGGATAAACACTCCACACAGCTCAGTTGCATGTCCAGAGCAGTATCTGTAAAAAAGACATCATAATGCTGTTGTTTATTTGTGTAAGTTTGCTTAACCTGTATATATATATGAAAAGATATAAGGCAGTCCCCAAGCTATTGATAGGCAGGCCCTGAGCAGTCTTTTGGTTGCTCTCCTTCAATGGAAGAACTCGGACATTAACTATAAGAACTGACTGAAACAATGGCAACATCAGCACTGATACCCAGCGTCCTTCAGAGGAGGTGGAGCAACCCCAGTTCTCCCCAACACCTCCCCAGCTGCTTATTCTTCACACTGGTTTCCCTTTCTAGCACTCTTCCGAAGCTCCTTGGTCCACACATCTGCAGCAGTCGAGACTCCCTGCTGCACTGCAGCTAAACCCTTCTTTTGTGACCATCACAGCTACAAAGCTCACTGCTGCCTTTGGGTGGCCACCATTCCGTTAAAAATAAAAATCTCAAGGAACTTGAACCTTCATTTTGTTGTGTTTTTTTAATCTCTACAAAGGTCCCTTTTCTGTTGTAGGCTCAACAATGACCTCTCCCTAGACCAGGTATCTCTGTTTCTTTAAACAGGATAGAAATAAAAGGGATGGGCAAGTAGAAAGCTACTTTTTTTTACCCTTGATCTGCTTATTTCTGGTATCCAAATAAACCTCTGGAAGGTGGGGAAGGCTGTTAAAAAAAATCTTACACATGGCTACTGTCTTGTCTCTACAGGGCAAATTGACCATTTTCCACTGTTTTAAAGGAGCAAACTCCCTCTGGTAGATTTAACTGAGGGTAGGTGAGCCCACAAGCCCGTAACAGGAAAAAAAGGATACCCAGAGACTTGCCACAGCCTCAGGCAGGACAGAGAATACTACCCAGTCATCACCAGATCTTGTCTACCACACTCTTGCTCTAAGCATTTCCTCAGTCCACAGCTACCTGGGACCAAGACCCAGGTCCTGATGTTTGCAAATGTCATCTGAACCTTTCCCATCACCAATGCCAGAAGAACTGTATTACTGAACCCCACGACAGGATCCTTTTCCAGACAGTGAACCAGATGGGCCACCGCTCTCCATCCCCAGTTAGACATTCAATTTTCCCATCAGTCAGATCTCATAAGAAGGGCTGGGACCAGTTCCAAGGAGTTCAGCCCTTTGATGAAGTCTGGGACCTGCTTTTTCTCGCTCCTACCCCCTGAATATGGCATTTCCCACCCTAGGAGCCACCAACCCCATGTGCAAGCCCTCTTTGCAACCAGGGCAGGCAGAGCAAAGGTGGTGCAGGGGAACACCACTCTCCAGCCAGCAAATAACAGGCCAGCCAAGCAGAGCCAAACGAAGCAACACAGACTGCAAAGGGCAATGCACGGCCGGACAAAAATCACTACAGTATCGGAGCATAATAATTTGGGAGCTGTTGGATGCTGTGCCCCTTTAAAGCCACAGCATGCTGTGGCCGTGGCACTTCACTGCTCCCAGCACCAGAGCCCTGGACTGGAGAGAGGTGTTCTCCCTCCACTTGAAGCTTATCCGCAGCAGCAGCTCCACAGGACCGGCCCTGGAGCCAGCAGGAAGTTCCCCATCTTTGCTACCATAGGTACCATACTCTTATTACCCTTCATCACATCACTTTGCTTCACCTCTTCCTCTGTCCAAAGCTGCCACACGGTCTAATGCTACTTTTGTTAATGAACAATCAGGATTTAGCCATAAAACAATAAACGGCGCCATGAGCTCATTAGACATTAACAACACACTGAAGTTCAAGCATGTTATCTCCACCAGAACATTACAGGGAGCGCTTATCATTTGGGGAAAGCTGAGCTGGGGGCTCCCGGGAGGGTTCAAGTATCATCTGTGGAAGAGGAGGGTGGGAGGCAGAGTAACTGGAGATGATCAATCTCAGAAAGGCACTAACTGAAAACTTGGGCTCCGAAAGCGCATTAGTTCCCACAAACGGCTACGGATGAAACCCAAGCGCAGCCGTAGCCAGGAGCACGCAGTCCGCCAAGGTGCTATAAAGGCGTGGTGTTATTACTTCCAAGGGATGCCATTAAAACTCTGTTTACAAACCTAATGTGCCAGGGAATGGGTCAAGGAAAGAATTATTAGCAACAAAGCTATTTGATCTCTTTTATGATCCAATGAGTCATATCACTTCATACATTAGAAGGTGAATAATGAAAACCTCAAGCCTGTTGATTTATACATGTGTCCAGAATCCTGTGTTCTTTAACCTCAGATGCCCTCTTAAGTGTGATTCATCCTAAATCAAATGGAAGATCGGGTGCTATCATCCACACTCTCTCCTCCCACTCGCTAATTGAAATGGTGATTGACATCCTGGTAGAATAAAATACCAGTGCCCAGTGATGGATGGCCAGGGCAGAGGATAGGGTCAAGATACAGGACTTGCAGATAGAACTCTATCCTCCTCCCCATATGGGATGGTCCCAGTTTCACCTAACACTCCCTCTGGAATGCTAGAGACAGAGTCACTGAATAATTTAGGCTAGAAGGGACCTCTGGAGGTCATCTGTCCATCTGGACGTACTTTAGTGGTGCAGATCTGAGTGGATATAAGATCCTTTCATCTCATGACGCACGCTCATTGCTACAGCTTCACCAAAGGCGGGTAGCCATGATCCAAACCGGTCCAGAAGCCGCATCGGAAAGCTGCAGAGTCCAAACGCGTCCAATAGCGAGATGTTCCTTAGAGAACTGCCGGTCTCAACAAAATCCTGACAGAAACCAAGTGGCTTTCCAACAGAAATCTGCTGCACTGCAGTCAGCTCGTTCTCCCAGCTTCTTAGCAGTCCGCTGCTGAGCAAGCCCAGTTTGTAGGTTCCCACATCCCAGCAGGCTTTAGGTCTGTAGGAAAGGTAGATTGCTCTGTGACCAGACTATCCTGGGTCCCCCGGGTTAAATCCAGAGCAGCTGACACAGAGAACTTCACAGCCCCAACCCATCCCTAGAGGTCTGCAGTGGCCCAGCTTCTTCTGTGATGAACTGTCTGGACTCAAGGCAACTTTGGAGGTGGATAACAGAGCTGAAGGGAGCATCTGGACAAGTTCAGAATGCAACTTCTTTTCAGCAACAAGAAAAACAATCATTAGAAAACCAAGGGAAAAGATTGAATGGGTTTTGTTTTTTTTCCCGTCACTCCCCTGGCCACGCAAAGAGCTACAGAGAAGATGTTTCCAAGTTTTGTGAAACCACTTAGGTCAAATGTCTTCCTCAGAAGTGGCCGCCGCACTACTCGTGAGCACATTCAGTAAGGAGGCAGCTTTCACTCCGTGCTATCGGAAGAATGCGGAGAGTGGAAGAATCTGTCGCTGCTGTTCAAGAACTAACTCCAAAGTGGCTCAAGGCTACAAAACGGAGCCTTGCTGGTTTCTTTGAATCATCTCACGTTCTTCCAATATCTTTATCAGAACAGCTACGTCTTCCTGAAATGTAAAAGTTCTGCAAATTTTCTTCTCCTCCACTCATCCCCAAGATATTCAGGACAATTCAAGAAAATACCACTGAAACAATCTGAGGGCAACCAAAGGCTTTACAGTTTCCAGCACGTACATATTTCCATCCTTCCTCACTTTCTAATAGTTTCACAAATATCCGGAGGCATGTCCAACCCTGGAGGTTTTGAAGGGTTTCCAACTTGTGCACCATAATCTACTGCATATCCCTGGGCCTTTATCAACTGCGCACGCTGCCCAGCAGAGAAATCGCTGCAGGTCATTTGTGACTTCCCGGTCTGTCCCACCTTGCTGCGTCCATTCTGTTCGTTTGCCACGGTCCTTACAGTTTGATGATGGGTGTGGAGCAGTTTCTGAGACACTGAGAAGATGGTTGGTTGGGGTTTTTTTTCCAGACTTGAGTTCTTTGCACAAGAGACCAGCAAAAAAAAAAAATCCCAAGTGGACCCACAGGGTTTGCCGATATCCAGTTGCTGGAGCTCATCCAAGATCTAGACCACGGTCATGTTTTTCTTGTGATGGGTGAATGCAATGAATCTTGACATTTGGAACATTACATTCTGCATCACAATACCAAGTTTTATTGTTATTTTTTCCGCAGCTGAAGCCAGGAAGAAAGAGAAGCTGGGCTGAAGGAGCAAGGCCATGTTAAAACTTCAGCAGTTTAAGAAAGCTGAGCAACCAACCTGAGGGATCTCTTCTATCTTGCCAGTGCCTTTAGTTTCCTTCTTCAAACCTACTTACAGTCCTTCACATTTTTCCTTTTGGTAAGAAACAAAGAAAAACAGAACCAAAAATGTGGATTTGAGGGATCAGAACTGTACTAAACACCACTTCTGAAGAAGGTGCTGAGACATTCAATAATCTGAGCCTACCAACAGATCAGTAACGATGCTCCACCTTCTAAACTAGACCCAGTTTTTCAGGATCTGAGCAACTGTAATCTCAGTTTTTAGGTTTTGATCCAAACTGATCCAGGATCAAAAACCTACGTCTCCTTGGGCTCATCCCTGCAATGTTCCCCCAAATGCTGAAGTCAATATATTCCAATTCAGATTTCAAAGAAATTAATCTACATTTTAGATGCCAAGTTTGAAAACGGGCTGGTCTGCATAAACATATTCCCTACTCATGAAGTCATTGGCCTACACTGGTCAAGTGCTGCCCGTGACCTTCACAGCTGCAGCAGTAAGAAATGTATCTCCAGCAGCAGTTTAGGAAACCTTGAATATGCAATCTCTAAGAATTTTTGATGAAAACTTACTCAGGGATCACTTCTGGACAGGAATCCTGTATTACAATTGAGAGCAGACTTAGACAGCTGTTGGGAACAGCCAAGCTTGTTCTGCTGCTTATAGAGAAAAGTTTCCCTTAGTATCTTGAAAATCAGACCCGTTAGTTCTTGCCCATCCTCAGACCTGGAAAATTAAGGACTGCTCTCCTTATAATACCCTTTACAACCCGGAACGTCCTCGGAATACCCAGGAAAACCCAGGAACTTCACATTCTTCAGTTCGAACCAAAAGCCGTGTAGTTCCAGTTAAAGAGTACTGGACACCAGCCCGCTATCTGTTCTGTTTGGCAGGACCACACATAACCCGGATTTGAATATTTATTTTCACTTCTTCACCATCTAACGTCAAACATAACAGCCACATGTCGTAGTTAACAACCGTGTTGTAAGATGGGAGCAAACCCACTGAAAACTGGGGTTTAGATTTAACCCGCGTACGACACCACTGATCACCGCAAGTCACAAATTATGGCATTTCATCAGAGGAGCTACTGCCAGCAGAAGGATTAGCAACATCTCTTGTAATGAGCCACTTCATTTTCAAATAACATTTAGAAATTTCCAGGGCCTGGAATTGCAATGATTAAATGGATAACAGAGTTGAATAGACCGGATATGGATCACTTCTAATTTCCCACTTACATCCAGTAACCCATCATAAACTATCCAAAGCCCTTTGGTCTTCGTTTCTCTCACACCAGAATATTTAAACAAAAAAAGATGATCCGTCATTGAAGTTACAGTAGTGGAAAACCAATGAGAGATAAGAAGCTGGCCACAAATTCCCAGACTTCAGATGTCCTGTTTCCAATTCTGGCTGTGTTGGGGAGAATTAAAAGACATGCCAATGAAGTGACACAAAAGTGAAAAATTAAACCAGACCTACGGAACACGAATCTATGACGACTTCTGATTTAAAGAGTCCGTACTTGGGTATCCAGTTTCACAGAATTCATTATTCCCTATTCCCACGGGTAAGGGCTGGTCACATATCTAAGGACTAAGACTGAGAACACGGCTGATTCAGAAGAGCTGAAACGGGGTAATTATCTTAAAAGAGCAGAGATCGAAAGAGAAGCATTGATTTTGATGACTTTTCTTTTTGACAAAATGTCAGAATGTTTGTTTAGATTCTGTGTTATTTACCATGATAAAAAGTTCAAGTGACTAATCCCCCTGACAAAGTGTTTTGGTAATATGAAATCCATCTTTTAAGTTGGCCGGCAGGATGCGGTGAGTTTGGCATTTTATTCCAAACGGGAATAATCTCTTCCTCCCTCTCAAAGTACCGAATTACTGAGGAAGCAGAAATTCCTCTTTGGTACATATGGCTACAAGGAGGTCTTATGACATGAGTTTCCAACATTGCCTTTGCAGTTCGAGCCACTTAAGCAATTACGACGCTATTGTCTCTTTTTCATTCCTTTTTCAATTCCACGTCAAATCTGCAAATACAGAAATGCCCGAGAATGGAAGTCGGCGATTCAGCTGCCGCACTCGTCCTTCTCCAGCTTTCCTCACACTACAATGCAAAGTTCAGTTACACTAAGTTTATGACCGACGCAGCACCTTGGGTCAGTTTTAATCCAACCCACTTAGCATACATCGTGACCTCCCCAAAGCAGGCCAATCCACCTGGAAAAATTAATGCTTCTCTCTTTCTTTCCACATTAAAGTAATGACATAAAATAATCAGATGCTGGAATGTGTCTTGGCATGAACAACAAACACCGTCAGCTGGCTTTATTAGCTGTTTCTCGGGAAGAAAGCTCCAAAGGCCCTCCACATATTTACTAATGTGCACTGTGAATGACCTCAGATCTTCCAGGCCAGGCCAGGGCAAAAGCTCCTTTAAACATCTTTATAACTCACTTTATACTTTACTTCATTACTAGCAGAGAAGGATGGAAAAAAACATTCCCATCTCCTGGGAAACGTGTGGAAAAGGGGATGATGTATTGCAAAGGGGGACTTGGCATAGCGGTGCCTCCCTGAGCGCCTGCCACGGCACGCGGGGCTTTCTTCAGCTGGTAGCGGTTACCGGGCTGTGCTATTTCAGGGACAGGCAGCCTGGGATCTGCGCAAATGCCTCTGCGCAACTGGAGGGTTGCATGGTTTGAGGTGCTGGAGCATGTCCAAAGGAAGGGCAACAAAGCTGGGGAAGGGTCTAGAGAACAAGTCTTATGAGGAGCAGCTGAGGGAACCGGAGTTGTTCAGCCTGGAAGCTCAGGGGAGACCTTCTGGCTCTTGGCAACTCCCTGACAGGAGGTTGGAGCCAGGGGAGGTTGGGCTCTGCTCCCAAGGAACGGGCAACAGGGCAGGAGGAACCGGCCTCAGGTTGCACCATGGGATGTTCAGGTCAGAGCTGAGGAACAATTTCCTCCCTTCCAGGGTTGTCAAGGCCTGGCCCAAGCTGCCTAGGGCAGTGGTGGAGTCCCCCAGTCCTGGGGGGGGGCAGGTTTTCAAAGCTGTGGAGCTGTGGTGCTGAGAGACATGGTTTAGTGGTGCCCTGGCACTGCCAGGCGAATGCCCGGACTCAGTGATCTTAAAGGTGTTTTCCACCCAAAATGATTCCATGACTCTATGCTTGCTTCTCAAAACTGGCAGCCTTTAGGTGGGAAAGTACCGATAAACTCTTGGGATAATGGGTAGACCCTGGGGTGAGGTGCTCAGCAGCAGTTCAGGAAGGGTATCTTAATATTTTGGCAGCAGAATGCTGTTGTCCAACCACCTCTGGCTGCCTGTTGAGCAGCCCCTCGCCGTATCGCAGAGTGGATGGTTTGTACACATGAACTTCACTGCAGTTACTAAAGAGCAAGTGCAGAAGCACAGAGAGGGGTACTGGAATCACCAGCAATGGCAGCCAGTCCTCGAGCCCTGCAAGAGCAACCCTGGTTGTTCAGAAGGGACACCTGAGACAAGACCTGCTCCTACAACAGCCATCAGAAGCGACTGGGGATTGCTGTGCGCTCTGCTACGAAGAATCTGGAGAGGAGCTACGGCCCCGGGAGGACTTTGAACAATAATCGACAAGAAACTGCCCTGCTTCTCGAGTCTTTCATCAAATAAGTTGCCATCACTCGGGCCCTGCTCTCTGGCTGGCCTGGGATTATTCCTCTGTTGAGCCTGGGCACCAAGGCCCCCGATACGGCTTGCCTTGCGGGACCAAGAAAATCTTCTGCTGGCCATGACAGTAACAGAGAGCTGTCAGCTACCTGGAGAGGTTTCCAAGCCTACAGCACTCTGTGCCGCTGCATCTCAAAAACACTTTACAAGAGCAGTCAAGCGTTCCTCGTGACGCTAGAGCTTGACAAGACTCTGCCCTGCTTTCTCCAAGTTCACCCCACAGACCTAAGTTCAAGCCCAAGTCCCAGCCCAGTGCTCTGACCAAGAGGCAACAGCATCCCTGTATCTTGTATGAGCCAGCGTGTGCCACAGCTGGCAACTCCGAGGGTGGGGAATATGGGCTCACTCCGCAAAGCAATTCACTGAAAGAAGCAGCCTGATGAGGGCTTCTGACATATGCACAAAACCTTGAAAGCAAAACCATTGCGCAGCCTGAACTTTGAAAGCTTCTCCCAGAGAAACACCACTGCCAAGGCCTGATGGCCAGAGCGCCTCACCAAAGACTCGTAACCCAGTAACTCCAGACTCTCCGTGATGTCAGGACAAAGAAGACGAATGACAAGTCTCAGTCTCTCGAGGGAGGTTTAGAAGTTTTCTCTTTGAAGACTCCTCATAAATGAAGCCTCCAAGTTCCATTTTCTCCCTGCTCCTCAGTCTGCCGCGTACACAATATTAAAAAAAAAAATAATATAAAAAAAATCCAACGCTTGCACAAATAAAAATATAAATGGCATCCTGTGTTCTCTCCCACACCCCATTCTTCCTCCCTCCTCTTTCCTCATTGTTTGTTCAACAGGATGTTGGCTTCGCTGCGAGGTCCACCAAGCCATCTGTCAAAAACATGGAAACAGTTAACAGCGCGCGCGCACACAGAGGCTGGAACGACATGTGACGGAGCCTATTTAAGCTCAGAATCATAGACTGAGCTTTGGGAGAGCCATCCAAGCCCCAAAGCTGCGGCTGCTTAAACCAAATTATCGTTTTTCCCTTTTTTACAAGGGGAATGGCACTGTGCTTCAGGAGTGGCTCATCTGGGATGGGTCAGAACGGACAGGACAGCAGTCTGGGAAAGGTGGGCTCTTCACAGGAAGATGGAGCAGCTGAAGTAGTGTGGTCTACTGGAACTCAGAAACAGTGTCCCTCTCATACACACATGAAGGTACAAGGAAATGGGAGTGACACAGAAACATTTTTGGGATGCGTTTCTATGGGAGATAAAGGATAAGGATAAATGATTAGAGATCTTTTTATCTTCCGTGACCTTTTTATAACCTCCCTCCTGAAGTTAGACCAGCTCTTCATACAATATTGCTCTAGGCCAACTCTTTGGCTGTTCCCTGGGGACATTAGGGACTCCTAACAGATCCTGACCTGCTTTCAAGAGGGGTAACTGGGCAGATCTGCCCTATTTTGAAAATGAGTCATTTGAAGCCACATCTTGATTCACTAGACCCTCCCCAAAGAGGGGGAGAAAGGAAAAACATCTGATTCAGAACTGGGATCACTCATTAGGTTGGTTTGCTTGGCAGAACTTCCAGCACCAGTACACCTCAGTCCCTGGCTGAAAAACCCTATCTAGAAAGGGACCAGTAGGTCACTCAGCAGTTTTTCAGTCCTTGACCCTGCGGGGGCCATCCAACAGAGCAACGGTTGCAGAAGCATTTGGTTTATTTCCCTCTGCAGAAAAAAAAGTGCCCCCCTACTTGTTCAGTGGTGGGAGAGAAGAGCCAGATGGCTGGACCTCAGCAACGCATGTGACACTGGAGGTGGAGATCTAGAGGTGAAAGGTTCCATAAACCGATTACCAGGAAAACACACAACTGGAAACAAATGCTAATAAAAATTGCAACATTCAAAGATCAAACGCCTTAAATCATCACATTTCTTTAATTTAGAAACGTGGGATAAAAGCAACTAAAAAAGGCTCTGCAGCACATTTAAGCCAATCCAGTATTTTCCAGGCGTGTCCCTAATTTATTTCACAGCACAGGTCTAAGAGAGCAGTTATAAATTATCACGAAACACAGATGGAAGACTTGGGGCTTTTTATAAGAGCACACCTAAAAAGTTGTTCCCTCTTTCAAAAAATGCCATCAACAAACCCCTTGTAGCATTAGAAAAGTTACTTTATCCCAGAGCTTAAGCTAAAGTATTCGAGTCAGAAAATTTCCATTTACTTTCAGCAAATTTCGATTGGCTTCAAACCCAGACATCACCGTTTGCCACGGCAACCCTTTATTCAAAGTGTTTTGGAAGGAGGAGGCCAAGGAACACCAGAGATAACAAGACCTGGTGCTGTTCTCCAGCTGCCTCCATTACGGTCAAAGAAAGGAAGTGATAAAGGAAGGAGTTTAGGCCTTGATGTTTCGTGCAGCTCCAGAAAACCTTTTGGAGGTTTTACCAAGCCATGGGAGTGTCAAACTCACCTCATCAGAGCCCCTCTAGCCTGAGTTGCCTGGTTCTGGGGGCTTTGCAGGGATGTCCATACTCTGCTCATACCCTCGGCACGCAACGATCGTAAGCAAACCCAAGGCAACGCTCTGAGCACTAACCAGAGTTAGTTTGAAATGAAGTTTAACAAACAAAAATACAACAAAAATGCACAACAGCATGTGGGGATTCGGGGCTAATCAGAACCAGCTCCCCTGTACTTCCAGCTCCCACTCAGTTTTCAACCACTGGAAATTAAAACCTTTCCTTTTTCAAGAAGCTACAATATTCTGACAGCAATTCGACTCAAGTCAAAGAGTTTGCTTTTCTTTGATTATTTGCCCTAAGAAACACTAGACTGCTCTCAGTCGGGTTGCAGAGCACTTCTGTATTTGGGAGGAGTAAAAAGGCAACTCTGGTACCTGGCCAGGATGTCGGGTTGAGTGTTACCTGGTCCAAGCTCCCTGCACCCATGTTTCACATGTCTCACGTGGATGAACACCTGAAGCCCAATGCAGGCTCTTGAAGAACCTTCCTGCCCTTGCAGCGAGAGACTTGCAAGCCCTTTTAGGATCCTGGAAATACCTGATAACACTGTAAAGACGGATTTACCCAGAAATTGAGAAACTGTGTAGACCACAGCCACTTATTCTGCTGAAACATCCATATCTGGGTGGGTGTTGAGGAACAGCACCGCTCATTTCTCTAGCGCTTCCCAAGGAGCACACCAAGCTCAGCCTGGACATGGTTTTCCATCAACACAACGAGGTCAGACTCCAACTAATGCTCAGAATACACTCTAGATGCAGTTCATACTCCACTCATCTCCTACGCCTACGTGTTGTCTCTCCCCCTCTTACCCAGTTAAAGCACTAATAGAATGGGAAAGGTCAGCGTTAGATTCAACGGGTTGGAATGGAGGAGGCTTTGTGTAACTGTACCCAAACCAGCTCCATTCTGGTAGCTGCCTGGTCTTATCTCTCCTTCTCCCCTGCTGGCCTTTGTTTGCAGATGGAGATGATACTTGAAGACTTCCAACACACAGTTTGCCAAACCAGTAAATTATGGTCGCATTCACGTATCCTTCCAGGCCCTTCCACATGCCCCAGGAGGATGGCAGAAGTTACAGGACCCTCATTTGTCATTTTTGTCATTTGTTTTTTTCCTCGAATGGCTCCCCTGCCTCTATCTAATCAGGGGGACGTTTCCTGTCTTTGTTCTCAACCATTCATCCTGCGGGAATGATTATTATCATCAAACAGCATTAAAATAGAAAGCCTGGAGCCAGCACCCAATTAGCATGAGGTTAGGGAGTCCTGGAAGGGAGCAACGGAAGAGACCACGGACAGCGTGAACGGCAAGAACGGGCATCGACCTACGTGCCACTCAAGCACAACATCACCCCATCTTCAAAAATAAACCCGGCCTTCAAACTCCGCAGCGGCCAAGCTCAAACCCAAGAAACCTCACGTACACTTGGTATGTCACCAGTCGGCCCAGAGAACGATGCCAGTGCCAGTCCATCCACCCATTCGAACTTCACACAGACTGGGAGACCACCGCTCCAGATCACTCGACGTGGGAAATCATTCAGATTTCCTTTGTGCATCAAATCTCTGCTGCCAGGAAGCAATGGCAATTTTCTCCCAATGAAAGAGCGAGATAACGGAGAGGTCCTCAGGGTGTACAGATTATTTTAAGCTTTGGATCCATGTTAGGAAAAGATCCCTGGTTTTGCCTGTTGCCTGCTCCAGTTCCCCATGGAGCTGGAAGTTTGTACTTGCACTTAGTTCACAAATATGAGTGAAGGACCAGTGGCAAACTGGAAGACTCTTCCAGGCTGCAGGGAACTGGGGATAAGATATGATCAAAAATTTGGCTAACCAGTCAGTTTTGCCTCCAAAAGTCTGTTTTTTTTTCCTTCCTAAGAACAAACCCAAACATTTAGGACTCTGCTTTTCCTTTATTTGCAGAAAGACCTATCACCTTACCCCAGACCCCTCACTTTGCCTTGATTTCCAACTGGAATCAGATTCAGCAGGTTGGTAATGATAACGTTGGTAATATCTTTATTAATGATTTCAGCACTGAAAATATTAATTGTCTGAGAAAGAAGTAATTTTGAATGAGGCCAGGCTTTTAAACCTTGAGAAATTAGATTTTTTTTCCAAATCTTTTCATCTAAGTTGTGTAGAACAGCGTAAGGAGAGCTCAGCAGGAGCAGAGCTCTGGCCTCCTCACAGCCACACTATTCCATCACCCTGCAGGGACAAAATGAGGGGCACAGCTGATGGGACACAAGATCCTGCTGTCCCCCTTTGCTTTAGCCCAAGCTGAGCGGCAGCACCTTGAGACACGCTCCAGGTCACGTACCCAGACACGTGCCATCCCTCCTCCTCTTCCTCCAAAGGACCTCTGGTTTAACTTTGCCTCCCCAGTTCCCTCAGTGTTAAATCAGGAAGGTATTTCTTTCTATACTATAAAAGAGGGGAATTTCTTACAAGCACCTTTGTGGTGTCCAGAAAGTGGCCAGAAGTATCAATTGGATGGAATGAGCAGAAGCAGCCGCTGGACAGAACAGGCCTGAGCTGGGATCCTGCTCAGACTTTTTGTCATGGCTTTGATACGATTATAAATCCCTTCCTCAGAGACCCTGCCTCTAAACCTCAAATCAACCTGTATCCGAACGGTTTGGAGGGGATGCTGCTGGTTGAGAGCCTTGAAAACATCAAGCGCTGTTTACAATCGAGTGGGCTTAGCTGACCCAAGGATTTGCCTCCAAGCACAAAATTAGCATCATTTACTGCAGAGATCCCAGGACCCGTGGATCACAACGGAAACTTCAAAATAACCTCATCAGAGGCTGAAGCTGAGGAAAAGCTTCCCCTCAAATCCCATATGACAAAGCCAGAGCAACCTCCATAACCCTCTGCATCGCTGGCTATTGGCTCTGAACCTCAGCTATCCTCTGAACTCATTTTAGGAGGCAAACTCCAAGTGTTGACCTCTAAGAAGCGGGGAAATTCAGATGCAGTTGTTCAGCCCATCATTTTGCTGCCGGCTGGAAAAGAACCGAGTCAGATTTAGAAACAGAAGTACATTCATAATGTGACAATTTGCCCTTGTGATTATGTTCAGCCTATTTGTTTTCTTTTTCCAATCATTTTTTCCACTTTCTAGTTGGAGGTGCTTGAATGCTTAAAAAGTCCAAGTCTGCAAAACTGAAGTTTGATTGTATTTTTTTTCTTATTCTTTTTTTTTATTTTATTTTCTTGCTCATCTTTATACACCCTGGCGCCAAACCCTACACTGGTGTAAATCATGAACTTGATGGGAACTTTGCTCATTTATATCCAATGCGAATCCGGTCTCCAGTGTCTCCAGATAACGATCTTGTTGTGTTTAATCCTGCATAAACACATAGGATGATGCGTTCCCTGTCTTGAAAAAGTTTGTTTAACTTTTTATGTCTCATCTTCAGTCAGAAGAGCAAACAACGGGAGGGAAGGGTGGAGAAAGAGGGAGATACGAGCCATGAGATCATGCAGGACAGAGTCTGCTAAACTTGAGGGTGAGAAGTCTTTCAAACAAGTCTATCTCTGCAAAATCAATTGGGAGGGAAGAAGAGGAGGCTAAATTTAATCCCCGGTCTATTTAAAACCCATACGCAGCATCTCACATAACTGCATTATATAAACACAATTGTGTTATATTTACGGATCAAAACAAAACACCAACCCCTCCGTCGCAAGGCTGAAAGTCCCACCCTGCCGTGGCATTTGCACTCAGAAAGAGCCATGGGGAGGCAGCAGCTCTGAAACCCAGCACTGTGCCCGACCCCCCACCTCAGCCACAAGGCAAACCCAACCTCCAAGAGCAAAGAGCTCCCAGCTGGCTGCACAGACACAGACTTCTTAGGATGACCAGCCTGCTGCAGGTGCAGCGAGCCCTGGGCGTCTGACACAAGCCGCTTTGGGGGTGCCAAAAAAGCCACCCACTCTCAGGGTGGCACAGGAGGGGCACACAATGGAAGCAAGGCACCAGCCTGCGACCAAACCACCAGAGACGACCCTTGCTCAAGACACTCAGCAGAATTTCCAGCCCTTCTGCAAACAGCACTGGAGGTTTCTAAAGGAAAAATACCAACTTCCCCCCCTAATAAAATTCTTAGCTGCCCACTGAAACATCTGCTTGCCAGAGACAACCAACCCCACGTATGTCACTGCTTTCTGAGTCACACGGGAGGCCTGTACCAGTTTCTCTGCATGGGTCGCATAGAATTAAAGTGTACAAAAGGGTGGGAACATCCAACACCCAACAGGCTGTAGATGCAGAACTACAGCCACCGTTTAGCTTCCCACACCACCTTTTCTATTTGGTGCCTGGGCTCAAGGTCACCAGGCAAAGGCTTCCCAAGGGTGGCCGAGATGGCAGTTTGGCCGTCGTGCAGCGCGTGACGCTGTCTGCGGCTCTATCAGAATAAACCTTGACCAATATGACGCAACGGTCCTGGCACCGAGATGTCGGTGCACACGCCTGCCCTGCAGGACACAGGAACGTCAGCCAGGTGAAGGAGGATCTCTCTGGGAGAGGTGTACCAGGAAACTCAGAGAGCCTGATTTCTCCATGCCGCTGTCCTGGCTTCCCCACCCCCATCAACTCACAAATCAGCTTGGGTTTATAGAGGACTTTCGTATTCAGACTTTGCATAGGACAGAGAAGTTCCTCGCTCTGCATCACTGGCGCACGGACAATGAGCTTCTTGTCCTCACTCCTGCTTCTACGAAGCTCTGCTGTGGCTTAATCCACACTGTTTTTCCCCTATTTAAAAAAAAACCCAACCCAAACAGCAACTTCAATACCTTAAGACCACCTTAACTTTGCAAACACCATTTACTGCAAGCAGCATTTTGGCTCTCCAGTTGCTCCAAAAAAAAAAAATAAAAATCAAGTTTAGTTTCCTTTCTCAGGGGTTCAACCCTGTTTAATCCCAGTCCTCTCACTTTTTTTTTTTTGCAGCAGATGGAACCCAAAAAGCACAACAGTTGTGTTCATTTCTTTTCAGTTTGCCTCTACTTGAACGAGGTATTTTGCAGCTGATGCTTAGCTCTGCTCCAGCTGTTTCTAGGCGAAAGAAGTGGCTAATGGGATCAGGGACCCGACCTTGGCACTCCAGACATGTAAGCATTTAATTCTGCCACCCGATTTATCACCTACCAGACACTCCTGTGCCGATACCACTTTGCAGCAGTATCGCAGCCACCGACACGGAGGTGAGACACTCTGCTTTTTAGAAAGACATCAGCTCTTCAGGGAAAAGCAGGAATCCAATTATAAAGAAAATTAATTTCTTTTTTGCTATCATTATCCTCAAGCTGAAAGAAATCTCAGACAGAATGACTAATCGGGCTCCAGCCAACACAACCTCAGCTGCTGGCAGCAGGGAGGCAGCCTGGGAGGGGTGAAAGCAAAGCAAAATGGTCACGGATCCCTCACGCCAAGCAGGGAGATGTTGCCAGAGCGAAGGACCCCCCGTGCAAACCACTTGAGGAAAGGGAGGAGCGCCGAGTCCCCCCCAGAACGCAGAGCAGCAGAAAAAAGCTGCTCCCTGCCAGCGAGACAAAATTGAAAGAAGGGGCTCCTCGTAGCTACACCACCTTAGAACTACAATCTTGGAGGGGTCCTACAACGTCAGCCGGTGGAACATGGCGCGAACTCCAACCAGCAGGAGGAACCACGGTCAGAGTGGGGAGGATGGACAGACGGACAGGTCAAATCTGTGGGGATCTGCACATGCATGGGCTAAGCAGCCAGAGCTTCCCAAAACACCGCTCTCTCCTTGACTTTAGGCTCTGGCTAAATAATGCTGCATTGTTTTGTATCAGGTTCTGCTCCCGCAGCCCCGCTGTGGCTCAGAAACAAAGGGGGCTTCATGCAGGACAAAAGGGGCCTGTTCTACCTAATGAGGACCAGTTGAGAGGTATGGAGACAGCACCCTCTCACCATCGGCTCGAGGGCTGCGAACGAGCCCTATCCTCCAGCTAATGAAGAGCAGTTGAGAGGTGCGAGCGGGAGACAAACAGGAACGTCTCTTAGCTGAGAGGGGACCGGTCTCGAGAGACGCCAGCGCTGCCGCTCCGCTACCGGCAGCCCGGGAGAAGAGAACACGTTTAGGTTCATCTGTCACCGTGATGGCTCCTGACCCGCCAACCTCCCAGGCCCTGCTCTCTGACCTCCAAATCTGACCTCTCCAAAGAGGCGCTGGTGCTCGGCCAGAAGTCCTCTATTGACTACCTGTCAGAGGGCACCTGCTTAAGGAACCCCACAGAAATTAAAGTCACAAAATGAGTCACGAGGGACTGTTTGAGCTGGGAAGCCAGCATTAGTCCCTGGCTGGTAAACCAATCTCCCTAATTATCTGTCAGAAGAATCTCTCTTCTTTCTATTTTCTTTCCCCCTTCCTCCCCTCCACCCCCTTTCCCAGTCCTCTCTTCTCTTTGACTCATTATCTTAATTTCACATTAACCAAAGGGATTAAAAGCACCTTGGGAGGGGAAAAGGCGGGGGGGGAGAGGC
>JANHFX010024786.1:53995-64277 GCA_027560015.1 Chloroceryle amazona
AGGCTGCAAGGTTTCCACGCTGGGTCCTTGGCAGGAGCTCAGGCAAGCGGAGCAGCAACGCCGTGGCCACGGAGCTGCCGCCCCGGGTCGTGTTTTCCCATCCGGCCCCCGTTGCCACGATCCACTCCAGTATAAAAGAAAACAAACCCTCGGCGGAGCAGTGTAAACCAAGCCGTGTCCGAGGGAGGATGTATGGCTGGTCTTCATTTCCCCACCCTCCTCCCCTGCAGTGTAATTTTATACAGCTGCACTGGAGCGTCTCTGCTGTTCGCTGGTGTTTCTTCTCTTGGGCACATGGAAAAGGGCTGTCGTGGCACCCGGGGCACGGCCGTGCTCGAGGAGCTGCTCTCTGCTCCCAGCTGAGCCGGACTGGGCAGGACTGGGTCGCTCCAGGGTGTTGCACTGGGAGCGGCAACGGCCCCTCCGCTGCTTGGGCTGAGGCCCTGCGATGGAGGTTGACTCCTAAAGGGAGTGAAGACTTCAGGGCCTGAACATTTGTGATCCGTAACTGGTTGATAACTTAGATAACGCTCCAGCGGGAACGACGCGATACGTTGGGTCTGGATCCCATCGGCTTTGCCACTTGCAGCCTGATCTGGGCAGAAGGGGACAGGGCGATGCTTCCTTGCCCCGGTGGGACCCAGCTGGGACTACTGCTGCTCCTCATCCTACAGCAGGGCTGCAGGCAGCACAGAACAAGCCAAAAAGTGGGCTTCTTTTCTCAGTCACCCTCCTGCATCCTGCACTAGCTGGGGAAAGCACATCAGCTGGAGACAACTGTGGCAAACTGCATCTCTGCTTTGATAAGGTCTAAACTGGGGGGGGTTTCCTTGCCCCCAGCACTTCCAACCTCAATTAGAGTTACATCTGAAGTTCATCAAGCACCACGTTACCGAGATACTGTTGAGACAGCGCTGCTGCTTTTTCAAACAACTATTTAAAAAAAATTGTTTGGTTTTTTTTTTCTTTAGACTGGAAAATGCAGATAATGGCTCTCACCCACCAAGGAAGCTGAACTGAAGTCTGCACATGACTTCAGCTTCAGAAAACTCCAGCAAACCCACCCAGAATTTAAGCGGAGACCTGAGAAATGCTCTCCTAGAAATAAACAGCAGAACCATTGGATCCAAAACCCTTCCTGGAAAGTGGGATTGCATCTCCCAACAGCCCAGGAGGCAGAACGCCCCGTTGCATCCAGCACGAAAAAGCTCTTACTCGGCAAAAACAAAGATTATTTATTATGCTCTGAAACATCCTTATTACAACACTAAGAAATGGGGAAAAAAATAAATAGAACACACTGGTAAACCCCCTAACGTGGGATGTAGTTTGTTCCCAACTCCAGCGGTCACTCTGAGGAGCGAGGCCAGGTGGATCCCACCGCCTTTCCCCCGCGGATCACAGCCGAGGCTTTAGAGCAAAGCCAGCTAGCTGGGAATTTTCACATGGGTCTAGGTTTCATCATGAAAAATTTTGCCCTGTACTACTCCTAACCCCTCTGAAAGCCAGGGCTGCATTTCAGTGTTATTCACAAATCTGGCTGTAACCCGTTACTCTGTTAAAAGGCCAAAGATTTAATAGTATATAACTCCACAGTTAGTCCCATTGGATTCCACAGGATTACTTTTGCGGCCAAGTACTAGCATTAAGTGTGAATAAAGACATCAAACTATGGCCTTAAGTGTCGATGATTCATCGGTAGAATTCCTAGAAGAGAGGGAATCTGCACAACAGCCTCATAGCTGTGAAGTGACCTCACTAATGTGTAGTTACGCAGATAGGAAAGCTGCATCCACTGGGAAGAATGGGAAAAATGATGTTGCCCAGCGGGGACGCCACTGAAAGAGAGCCCGTTTCTTGCTCTGTTTCTGTGCAAGGCAGTTACGGGCTGTCAAACAGCCCCTTACTCAACTGCAGCCCCAGCGCAACCGAGGAGAGAATCATTGAATGTGGGTTGAGAGGCGAGACCTGCTGCTCTTGCCTGTCCAAGCGATGGGAGAAAGGAGGAGCTCAGCCAGGCACTGGCTGCTCCTCTCATTCACCTGCCAGAAGAGCTGAGCTCAACCCCAGCAAGCAAGCTCAGCCCAGCATAGCTGGTTTAAGCAGGAGAAATCTCTCTCTCTTTCCTTGCCCCAAAACATCACTAGCAAGCAAATAAATGCCCGACTAAAGCACAGCTCCTGGAGCTGACTCTCCCCTTGCGCTCAAGATCAGGTATCTCCGGTCATACCAGTCACCCCTTAATGAACCCACGAGGGTTTGGCCTCTGTTTTATTGGGTGAAAACATTGTCTCATGGTCAAATGATAAGGAAGCTTGATGCAATGGGTGACAAAGGACAAAAAACCCAAAACCCAACCGTGGTGAAAAGACATTTTTCACATATTTTCTCCCTGTCATCTTCCAGGAAACTGATAAAACTGGTTTCAGATGTAGTTCTCATTCAAAATGCAACCATATATCTTTGGATTGAGTGAAACCAACCCCGTGGCTCAGGCACTGAGGGAAGGCAGCGTGCCCTGCTTAATGGTCCACAGCCGTGAGAAGAGACTGTAACCAAAGCCAGGAAAGAAAGCAGCAGAGTTCCCCTTCTCCTTCCCCAGCGGCACCGGCGAGGGAGATAAAGCGTCTCCAAAGAACTGTCTGTGCTTTCATAGGGCTGTGGTTTTACTGGGGGTACCTGCTGAGAAACAAATGCACGCCGTGAATTTAGGAACACGAACAAGCAATTCAGCCTCATAAATGGGAAAATCATCCTCGGGGGTTTAGTTTGGAAACACCAATGGGCCTGGAAACCAAAAAGTGAGCAAAGAAAACTCATCCCACCTCAACGGAAGGACTCTTCACAGTTTAGTCTGCCTTTTTTTCTCCCCTGATCAAGGGCATGGGTGAGAGATCTTTCTTTATCCTCCCAGGGAAACTTCATGCATTTAAACCAGTGTCATTTAAAATAATCCCCTTGAAACAGAGCATTGGGATGAAAAAATAGATCATCAGCATTACCCATGGGACAGGCCCAAAGCTGGGCAAGCTGTACTCCTCAAAGCCTTGAAACTATCGTCGTTTCAAGCACTTTGCTGGGGATTAAAACCCAAACAAACACGATCTGCTGTAGTCCAAGATGGCTTTCCCGAGGAGCACGTCAGCTCCTGGGCACGGCAGCTGGACAGAAAGCAACGTGCCCTATCTGTCATAACTTCCAGTGTGACAAAGCTCACTTAAGATTCTCATTTGGAGACAATCAGCCAAGATTTTGACGTTTTCCACAAAGTAAAAAGTCCCAGAGTCTTCCATTAGGAAGAAAACCACATCTTTTCTGTTCTGGGGAAACCAAAGCCCTCCCGTGGATGAGAACAGCACAGCTACAATTTGGTGCTGAATACCAAAGACTGTAAAGGCAACTGGTTCCTCCTCCGTGCTCCATCTCTGTCAGGCACTGTGGTGGGAAGTGCTACCCTAGCTCCAGTCACCCTAGGAAGCCATGGTCCCTGAGTGAGTCCCTTCTGGAAGGGGTATGTTCCCTTTAAAGGTCTGTTACTCCTCGGGTGGGGTCACCAACACCAAACAGTTTATTTACTGTAACAGAGAAACCAAGATGAAGAGAAATGTTAGTGCTGAAATGACAAGATCCGGGTCCATTAAACGAGAGCCTTTTGATGTTATCCAAACAACATGAAAGCTAAAGGAAGTCATGCCAACTTCATCTGCTGGGAAGTTTAGTTGAAGCTGACAGTCTTGGAAAACATTTTGATTTTAGCCAAAATCTGGTCTTTCTTTTCAGCGTAACCTGCTACACAGAGTAGAGAGGGAAGAAAGACTAGACCAGTTGTACTGGGAACAGGCTCAACAGACCCATGATACTGTGTACTGGGCTGAATTCTGCCATAGAAACACCTTGGAGGGTACCTCCAAAGGAAGACAGGGGTGCAGAGACCCAAATTCCTCTGCCTGTACCCAAGCTGGCTCCTATCCAAGCACTCTGGAGCAGGCCAGGGCCACCCTTTGTCTCCTTGTAGCAGCCTACACACAGATATTTTGCTTGTGCAATAGTCATGAGATCAGTAGGAATTTCTCTATTTCCAACAGAATCACAGAATGGAAGGGGTAGGAAGGGACCTTGAAAGACCATCGAGTCTAACCCCCCTGCCAGAGCAGGATCACCTAGGTCAGGTCACACAGGAACATGTCCAGGTGAGTTTGGAATGTCTCCAGAGAAGGAGACTCCACACCCTCCCTGGGCAGCCTGGTCCAGTGTCTGTCACCCTCACCATGAAAAAGTTTCTCCTCACATTTACACGGAGCGTCCCATGTTCCAGCTGCACCCATTGCCCCTCGTCCTATCACTGGACATGACTGAGCAGAGCCTGGCTCCAGCCTCCTGTCAATCACCCTTTCCATCTTTACAAACACGAATGAGCTCACCCCTCCGTCTCCTCTTCTGCAAGCTGAAGAGCCCCAGTGAGATGTTCCTCACGGTCAGACTGGGCAAATAATTCAAGATACCCACGATGACAGTGACAGTCACACACCTTAAAACTCATCTGGAAGGGCAACCCTGCACATTTTTAAAACCAAGCATTCGTGTGCTTCCTTCCCCTCCAGTGTACTGGAAAAGAAGCAACATGAGAGAACAAGATGGAACCAGCAGCAATCTCCTTCCCAAAGGCACAGTGACCAGCCTCCCCTCCCCCAGCGTCCCTGTTATAAGAAATCACACTAAGGTAGATGATTCCACCACCTCAAGTTTCTGCTGAGGTGTCCATTCAGCCAAACTGTATGTGTTTGGAGCAGGCTGGGTCTCAAGTTTAGTGCAGATCAAAAGTCAGACATAGCAAAGTGTCAAGTTTTACACGTAACAAGGAAAACAAGCGTAGTTAATACCGCGGGCAAGCAAAGCAGCTGAATTAATGATGCCTCAGCCTATTTACAATGTGAAGCTTCCAGGCTATGCGGGTTGGGTTTCCTGGCCTTAATGTTGCTTTTAAACTACTTTTGCAAATGTTAAGAGGCCAGCACTGTCCCCTGTGCTCAGAGGACAGGCGTCCAATTTGGCTTTTGGCTGCACAGCCTGAGCCGTTCAAGTTGCAGAGAGACATGATCAGGGAAATCCCTGACACGGGGCACCAGGCAAGGAGGAATTCACTAAAGAACTGAATAGCTGAGGGGCTCTGAGGCTTAAGGATGACCCTTGTCTTCTGTCCAGGACCACACAACTCATAGCTTACTGGCTCAAGAGTCCCAGTTTTTTTAGGAAAGCCTTTTGCAGAAGAGACAGGTTCCTTGCCCCAGCCGTACACTCGCACGCGTTGGGCTCCACAGTCTCTTGACCCAGGTTCAGCTGTACAACCAAAGGGACAACCACCGCATGAACATCTGCACTGGAACCTTCCTAACCCTTGTTCTGAGGGCTACGAATGCAGCTCGCTCTGCTTCTGGTACTCCAGATAGAGAACTCACCCTCCCTCCCTCCTCGCCTTGCCACTGTGTCCCTCCTGCTGGGACTTCCCATGTCTCCCAGATGAGAACTGCTGCAGATGCAGCTGGAGTCGGCTCCACGCAGGGGAACAGCAGCTCAGCCCAGCAGCAAAGCCCCAGGGTATTGTTACAGGCTCTTTCTGCCAGCCGTAGAGTTAGAGACACGCTAATGCAAGGAGGAAGCAGCTCAGAACCCCGAGTTTCTTAGTCAAGAAAAAAAGGAAAAGCAAGACTGCTTAAGCTTTTGAAGGATGCCTCTTTGCTGCTTGAAGTCCCTGGGTCCAAGTCCCTCACCCACATCCCTTCAGATGTTCCCCTGCAGCTCTCCTCTGTTGGTTTTCTTTTTTTTGTTTTTTTTTTCCAGGACTCCTCAGTCATCTCACTAGTGGAATGAATGATTCATGTTAAAACACCGAAGTGAGTTTAAAGCTAACTTGCAGTGTAATGGATCCTCTTTCCATCCCGGCTCCCCGCGCGGCGCTGGCTGAGGCTCCTGTGCTGCTGCTGAGCAGCTGCTGTGCTCCATCTCCGGCCGCCTCGGGCAAAGCCATCCCTACCGTGTCCACCCTCTGGCAAGGCATTCTGAGCTTCAGGCATGCGCTTCGATTCCACCAAAGACCTGTGGAATCGAGGCCATGCAGGGTCCCCTGGCTACCTCCAACACACATGCTGTGGCTAAGTGCTGAAAAGGTAAATGGTAAAATGGAATCTTGGATTTTATTTCTGGTTTCTTATTTTTCCTCTACTCTGCGCCAAATGATTGCCGAGCTCCTTAGCAAAAAAAAACCCAAAAACCCCACGACAGGACGTGTTCCAAATCGGCCCCACTGCATGGCAAATAAATTCAAACAGCCAGGGTTACTCCCCCTCAGCACTACAAATAATAAACCCGAGATACCTGGACTACAGAAATGAAGCTGAGTACGAAACAAACGCGCCTCGGGCCATAGGCTGAGCTACACATCTGAGTATCTGTCATCCCTCCGCTTCTCTCTGGCTGCTTTGGCATCTGGCACTAACCAGATTTTGAGAGACGACCTTTAATTTGCTCGCTCGAAAGCAAGTCTGTCGTGCCAGAGACTTAACAGATGATATACTCTGGCTCCAAGGAGTCAGCGCTCCAGAGTCTTCGAGCGTCCCACTCCAGAGCCGGGATAGAGCGGGACTAAGCGCAAGCACGTAATACTTCTGTCACTCCCCTTCGATCTTTTGGACTCGTGTGGTTATTTACTACCTGGTCTGGCTGCTGGGAAATCTGGGGAGGACTCGGAGCCTCCTTCGAGGACCCTCTGGAGTTGTGGTATGCCCCAGGCTATCTCCTGGATTACGGAGTTTCCATTGTGTTTTCTGGGGGAGATGGTGGGGGAGATGAACAGGAAAAACACTGTCACAACCCCCCGAGCCGCTGTCATGACTCACTGCCTGGCCCCAGCCAGCCCCCGCGTCCCCCACCGAGCCGCGTGCTCTTTGCTGTGGTGCTGGGAGATCCCGGGTCCCAACGCCGCGTCTGGCTGCAGGCTCCCCTCCTTGGCTGGCTGTCGGGAGAGCTCGGGCTGGCAACCCCTCCTCCAGCACCCACCTGAGGCAGGCACGATATCGGGGACCAGCCGGGCTCCCCAAACCCCCCCGCCTCCTTCCTTCCCCCCGCGCTTGTGACCCCCCTCTCTCTTCCCCCCGCGCCTGCCTGGGAGGCTTTGTTCTGCTCGTTAGGTAGGAGGGGAACCCTTCGATCAGTACGCAGAGATGGAGAGAAAGAACACGACGTCCACCCTAAAACCCAAACCCTGGGAGCCATCTGCCCTGGCTGGGGATCAAAGGCTCCGTTCCATTTTTAACCGCTGCCCTGCCCCACCTTACTAGAGCCGTGCACCCGAGCGTGTGTTCCCATCATTTCATTGTGTGCCAGAGGATAAACAAAGGCCACCCCCTCGGTCCGAGGGAAGGATGCATTCTTGAGAACTGGGAACCCTCCTCTACAGATAAGTGCCTTTCCCACTGCGGGCTGCGACAGCTACTGTAAACCTCGCCCGGGCCAGCTTTCCTGAGCTTACATGACAGAACGGCTGGCCGAAGGAGATGGATGG
Source organism: Chloroceryle amazona (assembly GCA_027560015.1). Lineage (NCBI taxonomy): Eukaryota > Metazoa > Chordata > Aves > Coraciiformes > Cerylidae > Chloroceryle > Chloroceryle amazona. The sequence goes on from JANHFX010024786.1 coordinate 61,554, forward strand.
CTCTATTTTTGTTTACAGCAAATCTACAGATGGTGGGTTTAAGTAAAAGTAAGAGCCAAGGGGTGAAGAAAAAAGGGGGGGAAAGAAAAAAGGCCCCCCAAAAAGGCCAAAGTCAAGGCAAAAAATACAGAAAAAAACCAAAAGGCAAGGAAAGGGGCAAAGGAAAGGGGCAGAAAAAAAAAAGCAGTTCTGTGAGTGACTGAAAGGCGGTGGGAGGGGGAGAAAGAACAGCCCAGAGATAGGGACAGACAAGTAATGTATACAAAGTGCTTAAAAATAACGGCAGTGGGAGCTGACATCAGTTGTTTACCAACGGGCGGCTTGTGCCTGGCTCTGTGTGAGCGTCGAAAGGCCAGCGGGGCACGCAGGGCCTCACCCAGCACCATGGTCTGTAGATCCTTGCAGGGAACAGGTACAGCAGGCTGTGCCTGATCCCTGTGGGCAGGGCGAGGGGATGCTCCTGTTGGACAGGGGGTTAGAAATGCCCCCGCCGCGGTGAGGGACGGAGGGATGCTCAGACTTTGTGTGCCCCAGGAGGGACTGGCGTTCTCCGTGGATCACTGCCCTGTGGTGAAGGAGTCTCTCTTGGGGACCACAACCAACCTCAGAGCTCCCGTCAAGTAACGGTTTCTTCCATCCCATCACCACCCGTCCCCATGACTTTGAACAGAAGTGCCTTGGACACCTTCATTAGGAGTCGCCTTGTTCCAAACTACGTCCTAACTACTGGGTCTCCAGAGCACAAAGTGGTGAAAGAACATCCCCCGAGCAACAGCCTCTTTCTTAGGCTTCATCCGAGGGGCTGTTTTTAGATCTGTGATGGGAAGAGCAAGGGCAGATGTCCCGAGGGAGAAGCAGACAGCACACCAATGGTCTAAATCCATTATCGGACCCGGCACAGGGCCAGCACCCACAAACTCCTGAATTTTTTATCTTGGAATACCTGCTCCTTCATTTGGTTTCTCTCTACCTCAGTTTCCCCACCTGGAAATGGGGATGATAGTGCAGCCCTGTGCTAGGTTCACACCATAGCTACAGCAATAAATGCAAAACGGGCTCTGGGTACCACTTGGAACCACTCTGAGGAGAGGGAGGAAACCAGTGACATGATTTCCAACAGAAAGCCCTGTGCCGTAACGTCTTCGCTCCGTTTGCAGAACATCAATCTCACCTCCATCACAGCTCTGCCGAGGGGTGGGCGTCTGTAGAGGAGGCTCTTGTCACAAAACAGGATTCCTCATAGACCTCAGCACGGATGGAAGATGTCTACATAAACCCACCACTCTAAACTGGCCCCCTGCTTTCCCACCTTACGAGTTTCTCACACGCTGCACGTGCCAGGACGGTACTTGATAAAGATCCCGGTTAGAAGCCAACGGGATATTTCACTCTTGGACTCCTCCAGTCGTTGGCAGAGGTTGCCAACAAGGCTGGCGAGTAGCCAGGCTTTATGGTGTATTTGTGTGCGTCAGCCGCAGATACCTGACTACCAGGAAATGGAGTGAGACCATCAACTCATTACACATAAGCCATCAGATGGTAACAACTTTCAGTTGCTGGTATTGACTTGAGCTGCAGTTGAAAAGGCACTGGTGAGATGAAAGGCTCTGTATCCCATTACTAATCCCCTGAGCTATCCAGTCCCCAAAATTTTGTGGAAGTTTTAAGTTTCACCATGAAATGTTCATAAAATGAAATGCACATTTGTTGCCAGCTCTACTTATTCCTATCCAAGCATTTCCTCAAATTCCCTCCCTGGAAGCATTAGCTCTTTGCTGCTGCTGCTGGAGGCTGCTCCTCCACTCCCACCTCCTGGGCACCTGGCCCTCCCCTGGTCTTCTCTCCAGAAACCCTTGGGCACCTGGGTGCCCCTCAGCCCACGATGACCCCCCCATTAGCTATCCAGGGAGGAGCAAACGTTTCTCAAACGGCTGTCAAGAAGTTAAGGCCTTCCTACAAACATACCCAGGGCCACAAAAGGTCCGGATCTGAAGAAGCCCAGGGTCCAACCGGCGCCGTCGGTTAAGGCCACGCTGCCCTCGGCACCAGCTTCACGTGCTCCACCACCCACGAGACGGCTGCCGCCTCGTCCACGCGGGCAGCGAGCCGCGGTTGCGTGCGTCAGTCACCAGGAAACCTCGCTGACGTTGTGGAGGCCCGTGTCATACAGCTGGACTCCGGCAGAAGGCTGGGAACAATGTGGGAACACAGGCAGAAACATTCACGTCCCACTGGAAGGCCTTTCTCTTTTCTTGTTTTTTTTTTTGTCCTCTCCACATCTTTCCCCAGCTCCATCCCGCCCCCGAAGAGGAAGGAGAACACAATGCTCATTAGCAGCAGGGAAATCTCTCGCACATTTTCTCCAGCTACAGACCAGGGGGCAAAGCCCACGTACCGGCGCTCACATGGCGCTCACATCTTCACACCCATGCAAAGGCTGCTTCTAAATGAGAAACAGTCTCGCTAAATATGGACGAGGCAGAAACCAAACTGGTTTGGGGGATATTGTTGCTCAAGAGAACAACCTCTTCTCCCAGGGAGATAATGAAGAGCAAAACAGCCACAGGAAGAGCAACGGTTGTACCAGAACCGGATGAATATCGTTACGCATCCACTGGGAGTCTTTTTTGGAAGCACAACAGCGTCCTCCCTCGAGGAAGGGTGAGAAACCTTCTGAGAGTTGTTCAGCAGAGCGCTGTGGTCATCCGTGCGCATCCTGCACAT
>JANHFX010024787.1:0-82287 GCA_027560015.1 Chloroceryle amazona
CGCACCCTCCCCGTTCCTCCGGTACTGTGAGGGCTGCGGAAACCGCCGCGGGCACCCTCCGCCGCGGGGGGCGGGGATGGCCCCTCTGGGGAAAGTTGCTGCTGCTGCTGCCGTCGTGCCGTGAGGGGAGCGCCGCGGGACGCCGTCCGTGTGTGTGACCCTCACCCGCCCTCTCAGCGCCCCGGAGAAGTTGACGCCGCTCGGCGGGGCGATGGCAGAGGCTGCCGGCAGCAGGGAGCAACCAGCGGCGGGTCGTGCCCCTCCCGATGCCGCTCACCATGCCGAGGAGGAGCCCGAGACGGCTTCGCTGGACGCTTCGGTGGCGGCTGCGGGCAGGAGACGGGAGCGCCGCAGCGGCGTCTCCGCCGTCGGTACCGCCGAGCGCTTCCCCGGTGGCAGCCTGGCGCCGGCGGCAGCGCCTGACTCCGACGCCTGCCTGCTGGAGGCGGCCAAAGCCACCCCACGGAGGAGCAGCATCATCAAGGTAAGGGCGAGCCGCCCCGCCGGGAAGTTTCCGCGGGTCCCGCCGTCGCTGGGTTTCCCGGGCTGATGCCGTCCTCTGGTGCGGCTGGGGCTGGCGGGGGTGCGAGCCGGCGTGGGCGGAGGTGTGGTGTGTTAGCCGACGGGGAGGGGCTGCGCCCACCCTCCGCGCAGCGCTGAGCGGCCGCTCCGCTGCCGTGCCCCGCCCGAACCGAGCAAGGGCGAGGGGGCTGCGACGCTGCCTCCTCCGAATCCTCATTAGGAGGGCGCATCTCTGGAGTGAGCAGCTGCTGGAAGGGGCCTCCTAGGGGGGCTCAGCCGGCCAGTCCCGCAGCAGCGGGATCCGGTGATGCTCTGTGGCAGGACGCACTCGTGTGTGCCCCGTGAATTTCCGCAGCCGAGCAGCTTCCCGCGGAGTTGTGAAGTTTTTTGTGTGGCAGCTTGTATCTGTTCTTGTTTAATATGTTTGAAGCACCTGGAGGCAAAATATATATCTTCTACAGCGATGGTTTTCTTTCGTCTTGAGTAGCAAAATATTCAGTGTCACAAATTAACAGAAGGTGTGTTTGGAGACTGAACGTGGTACAGATTGCTACGGAGCAGCGCCGTGTGTTTAACACCCTTCATTTAATTAACAGGTCGGGCGTGATCTTAAAAGTCTCTGCCTTTGTTACAATCTGGTAAGGGAAATGGCATTATGATTAGGCTTACCTGTTGTGGGGTTGTTTTTGTGTTTTTTTTTTCCCCAGTTTATTTTTAAAGAACAAACGATGTGGTTTCGAACTGAATGGTATCTCCTTGCGAATACGTGGGCTAATGGCTAGTTTCCGGAGAGATGATGAATGAAGTCTCCTGGGCAGACTTAATTTAACACAGTCACACGTGATCGTCTCGTACCGATTTGCACTTGGAAGGCATCGGGAGAAGAGTGAAAAACGAGTCTTCACTTCTGTAAATGTGTGAAGGCGCTGGGCAGAGCTGTAGCGTAAGGCAAAAACGTGTTTAGCTCTTAGAGCTTGGTATATCCAAAGGAGGAGTGGATAAAAAAAAGGTATTTGCTTTTTGCCTTTTCAAGCTTTAGCGTTCAGAGGAGACAGGTAGTTAAATGCAAGAGTCTCGAGCATCCTTTGAAAGTTCCACCTTGAAATATTAGCCCATTAATTCCAGCAAAACATTGAAGTGTGGCTTTCTAAAGGCATCCACTGAATGTGGTGGGAATGCTTCCAATCTGAAGTTACATAAATGCTTCACTAAATCAGGACCAAAGTTTTGTCAAGTGTTCTGGTATGGAAATGGTATTTTCTCTTGGAGTTGTGTGATGGTTTAAAAAACTGAAAATACACAGTCTTGGATTTAAATTCAAGAACTTACCATTAGTTTTACAGGCTATGCCTGTTCTATGTGGTAGATGGGTTTTAATATCACAAATGGTAGACTTAAATAAGTAGGATTTTCACTATAGCTTCATATTTACTAAAACTACTGAGAGTGATAATGATCAGTCTTTCACCTGGAGGAAGTTTCTTGAGATACATCCTGGGATGGTGTTTATCAGCAGAGAAATTTCTGACAAAGTATTAATGTTATATGAGGAACTTGTAAGGCTTCACCTGAAAAAGTGGGTAAACTCAGCTTCCAGTGCTTAAGAATGGTGAATTCAAACCAGAGCAGGAGCAAAGAAGGGTAACCAGGATGGGCGGATAAGGTGAATGGATTGAATACTGTATGAGGGGAAACATTGGTTTCTAGGACAGCATTGCCTTAAGTATAAAGGCTGCCTATGCATAGATCCTGTCTGGAAACTGGAAAATTATTCCGATCACTTTAAGGGTCTGGAATGGTTTTATGTTAGGCATGGAATGAAAAAATGCCATATATCATGTTAAACTTAGTTGTTAAGCTGATGAATTAACTAGATAATATGGTTGTGTACGATAGCAGGTGTCTGGACTTGAGAACTTGCAGGCTAAGCAACTCTAAGGCATACGGCTGGGAGCCCATACAGAGCATTATGTTCATTTTCCCGCAAGGTTGTCTCAATGGTGTGTAAAAGTGTTTTGAATAGCAGTATTCCTTTCACATTATACTAGTGAATGGGAAACACTTCTAACTTGGGATAGGAATTAAGTAATTTATCTGTCTACATCTTTTAGGGGTTTCTGATGTCCTAGATAATGGCCATCAGGTGTTGAATACAAATTTTAGATGAAATTTAGATAAACCCCCCCAACTTGTTTTACTTTTTCTGGTTGTTGTTGTTATTGTTTTTCCCAGGACTTTAATATGTAGCACCTTAGCCCTAGTGGGAACCTGGGGCTGAGGTCCCCAGCACAATGGGTGGCCCATTTGAGAAAGGAAGGTGTGGAGGAGGAAAAATGTTGGTGCAGTGCTGTGCTCTCCTTGTGTGGCTTTTGCAGTCTGAGTGTCCCTGGAGCTGGAGGCATTGTGGCTCTCTGATCTCCGAAAAAGGGGGGTTGAGAAAGCTAAGGAAGTTGTGCGGTAAGGGAAAGCTTTTACTCCACAGGCGTTGAATGCTCTTGCCCCATTTTCCCATTTCTCTTCCAATGGTTTAAAGGTGGTCTTTAAGCATTTTTTAAGCATAAGAGGTCTTGCTGAACTATGCAAACAGTTAAAATTTTGTAGATTTACATTATCAAAGTACTTTTTTGACATCATTTATTTCCCAGCTGTCTCTGAGAGCTCTGCAAGCTTCAAGGTTAGCATCTGAGAGCACAATTTCAGTGGAATTGCTTATGTTGGAGTGTTTTGGAAATCATGTGTAACTGTGAGGTAAAAAGGACTGAACAGGGACTTGCTTTAAAAACATTTCCTGCAGCAAATTATGTTTGGCATATACTGCAAGCAATATATGAACCCTTCTAGGTAATTTTCAGTGCATTCATGTGCTCTATTTGTCTTCAGAATCAAGGGAACTCATTTATATAAAAAGAACTAAATGTAGCTGGAATATTTTTATTCCCATTTTTCTTTGCTAATGTTCACAGTTTTGTAGATTGAGGTGAATTTGAAATGGCATTAATGAAAAATAGTTGTAGCCACTCTTGTGCTTTAGAGAATTTTCTTATTACATGTGCATTACTTATTTTTTTAGTGGTGGTTGTTTTTTTGTGGTTTGGGTTTGTTGTGTTTTTTTGTGTGTGTTTGGTTTTTGTTTTGTTTTGTTTTTTCTTGTGAATAATCCATGGCCAATTACTTGCAAATAAGATAACTGCAACCACTTTTAGGTCAGGAGAATGGAAGCCAGTGCTTGAAGAACTGGATTTCTTCTTTCTTTACCTTTAGTGCTTTGTAAGCCTTCCTGTGGGGGTTCTAAACACAGCTGATGTTTTCTCTCTGGCATGTTCCCTCTGATGTTGCCATGTAGAAGCATTTTAATAAAATGGTAGGAGGGCTATGTAATTTGTTTCCTAATGCCTACTGAAATATTTTGTAAATTTTACTGAAATATTTTCCTGTCAGTTGTTATCAGGCTTCTTTCTCTGCTTTGTTTGCATGCAGTACAAACTTATGGGACCGTGATGTTTGTTGTTTTCTTTTCCTTCCTGGATCTTCGTGTCAAGATACCGTACCAGATAATGCAGCTCCGTGTTGTGTTAGTAACAGCAGACTGTTCCCGTGAAGTAGGAACTGCAAAGCCAGACTTCAAGTACTTTAAGTCAGAATAGAGCTATGAGACCTTTAACCAAGATTCTTCCACAGACTATTTGCTGCTCTTTAATACTAAGACTTTTTTCTTTAAAGGCCAGTTGAGTTGTCCTTGCCCATCATATGCTTTTAGTCTAAGAAATGCAAGGATTAGGGGTTTGCAATTAAATTAATCAGTGGAAATGTATCAAGATAGCCAGCTGTCTTGTTTCAATAAGTTGTATTTATCCTAGTGACATTTTTAGCTTTAAAACACAAACCTACAATAAAAAAGAATGAGGCTTGGTTTCTTTCAGCTTGTGTTCTGAAGTGTGGTGACAGAATATAAGTGTTTTAAATACATGATACATCTGTCTAAGTAACATGACTACTTAAGATTTTGCAGTGATTCTCCAGTAACTCTTTCTTAGCTTTCTGCCATGAAAGCTTATATTTAGGTACTTACATAGTCAGAGGTTTAGATTAAGGAGTAAGATTCATTAAAGCTGATTAATTAGTTGATTGCAATTGTGGTAAAATCACCAATGGGCTTTATTTAGCATATTCATAAGTAACCTAGAAAAAGAGGGAAATATTTAGGTAGAAAATGCATTTAAGAATACAACAGAGCCTAAAAAGCTCTAGAGAAGGGCAAGAATAACATGCCTAGCCATGGAAAGACTGCCATGAAATGAGATAATAATCAGATTGGTCTGGAAAAGGTAACTAGTGGGTGATATTTTAATGTATGTAAATTCCCAAATGTTGTGGAGAGAGAAACAGGGAACTGATGCTCACTTTCTTTCACAGAAAACAAAGGAAGGGAAACGCAGTGATATAGTGGCAGGTTTAAAACAAAATATTTTCTGACACAGTATGTGATTAAGTAATGCACTTAACAGCCACAGAAAGCTGTGGAGCTCAGAAATGTAAATGAGTTCAAGCAGATTCAAAATGAGAAATTGATGGAGGAGAGCTTCACAATGCACCAAAAGCATCTGGCTTAGAAAGTCTCTAAACTACAGGTGATTGAACACAGGGAAATTACAGCAGATTCATTGCTTTGCTTTCTTGCTTTTTATGTGTCTCCTCATGCATGTCATCCTGTAGCTGGGATACCAGCCTAGATTGACCTTTATCTAACCCAGTATCTGTTAAGAAAAATTTGGTTTGCTCAATCTTGAGAAAAGAAGTCTTTGGGAGACCTTATTAACATGTACCAGTACATAAAAGGTGGGTACCAAGAAGATGGAGACTCCCTTTTTACAAGGAATGCCATGGAAAAGGCAAGGGGTAATGGGTAAAAGTTACCCTTGGGGACATTCTGATTGGACTCCAGAAGAAAATTTTTCACCATGAGAGCAATTAGACCTTGGAATAATCTCCCAAGGGAAGTGGTGGATTCCCCTGCACCGGACAGTTTTAAGACTCAGCTTGACAGGGTGCTGGGCCATCTCATTTAAACTATATATATATAGAGAGTGTACCTTAAAAGGCTGGACTAGGTGATCCTTGAGGTCCCTTCCAACCTGGTATTCTATGCGTCTGTGAAGGGAAGCATTTTGGACAGACTGTTTGGATTACTGTGGCATAGCTGTTTGTAGTATTTGTAAAATGTAATACTGTACTTAGGTTCCATACACCACTGTTCATTCATAAGCACCTACTTAAGACAGGTTTGAATAGAATCTGTAGTAGTTGTAGACCTGTGAAATTAATTATGTCCAGTACTTCGTATCCGTGAAGATGAGCTGTTTTTCTGTGGAACTGTTGCATTTATGGCTAAGATACTTTCTCATGGAGGGCAGTAAGCTTTTCAGACTGGGGTTTAACCACCTCCTCTTCCCTGAAAACAAAGCAACTTTGTTAGGTCCAGTATGACTATGCCTAAAATGATAACTTTGTAGTGAGAGGTATTTAGGTTGGGGGATTTTTTTCTGTCAAGCTATCAATAGTAATTATCTACAACAATGTGGACCACAGTCTACCAAAGACTTCAATGTATAAAACTGAACTCATGTGCAGGACATAGGCATATAGGTCCTGTGAAGCTGTCTTGAAGGCTTCTTGTGCCTTTCATGATTTAAGTTTTGCCAAAAAAAGTTTCTTACAGCAATTTTTCTCTTGTGCAGGCCTGAAGTCACCTACACTTGCTGCTGAACATTTTAGTATTGTGCCTCACACTCACATCAATCTATGAAAAATAGATGGTTTCTTTCCATTCAATGTCTTGGATTTTTTAATTTTTAATTTAGACTCTGTTTCTGATGTTTAGATTTGCCACAAAGTACAATCATTCTGATTTCCAGCCATCTCTGCACTCAAGTAAAAAGTTTAATTTAAGCTAACTTCTGCTTAAGGAGGACTTGGGGTCTGGCTAAAAGCCTCTTAAAAATCAGTGGGAATGTTTACACTGATTTGTGTAAACTTTAGTTAGTACTTAAAAACAAAACAAATCACAAAACCCAAACAAAACAACAACAAAACCAAAACAAAAAACCCAACCAACCCAAACTGCAACAATCTGTGTCCAGGGCAAACTGCTTTTATTAGTAGCAAATTGGTCTGTTCTGCTGACTGGTAACTCTGGAGCAGTTTTCTTGTCAATTCTTTCCATATAGCACATTGTGTCACATGTGACTAGTGATCTCATTAAATATATGGCTAGAGATGGATAATAGTGCTATGTTTGTGGTATCATGATAGTCAAGCTTACCTGAATGTCTTCTGCTGAAGTTTACCTAGAGGTGACCTTTTCAAACTGGAGGAACAGTGTCCTTTCTGGGGGATACCAGCAAGTTGGGCAGTCTGCAAGCACAAGTTCTGACAGGTCTTTTCAGGAAGTCACTTGGTAAGTTTTCTGGGTAGGAGGTAAGAGCTGTTATGGTCAGGAATAGAAGATGAAGTTGGTGATACTGGCTGATTTGATTTTCAAGTATGTTATGTGCACAAGGACTATTGTGCAGAAGTACATAAATAGCAATTAAAAGTAATGTTCTGTTGGAGTAATGGCTCTGGTGGGTAGAGCAGCAGCAGAGGAATGCGTTCTACTGCTTTCCAAATATGTTAAGCAGCTGTTAATAAACCTAATTTTTCATATCTGTGCACAGATGCAATTCCTATTTCTTATGATAATGTTATTAATTTTGTAGTTCCACTGAGATAGCTCCATCTGCAATAAAAAAGTATTATTTGAAGTAATGGTTGTTGGCTTTCGTTGTGGTGTTGTGGGTTTTTTTTGTGTGTGTGTTTTAAGCTGATCATGCTTGTAAACCTAATGTTCTTTTCTTTCCAGGATGCACCTGGTAGGTGTAATACCTTGGTGATTTTTCTAAGAAATGGGGAATAGTGATTAGTAACTTTTTATTACAGATGTATTCTAGTTGTTTTGGTAGTTTGTTGTGGGGTTGGTTTTTTTTTTTTTTGCCAATATGACTTGGAGGTTTAGGAACTACTAATTGGAGGTTTAGAAGCATAACTGTTTAGGAAGTACTCAGGTGATTAAAAAGTTACATTCTTCAAAAGGCTAAATGCGAGTTCTGAAGACTGATACCTTTATAGGTATTTCTATAGAAGTGTGTTTATAGTGAATTTCTTGTTCTTAAATCTTTCTGTATCATAAGTACTCTTCGAAATCAAAATGTTTATGTAGAATATTGTCTTCTGGGGGAATCTTTGTTAGAAACTTGCAGTTTTAGTGATCTAGTTAGCGATTTCAGCCTCTTCCTTACTGCAATGACTTAATTTAGTTGTGGTTCATTTCTAACACATTTATCAAGTTGAAAGTCTCCAACCATTAAGACTGTGTAGAGGGCCTAATTTAAATAATTAACTGGAATCAAACTGAGAGAAAATATTCCTGTTCCGGATCCATTTACATCAACAAAATTAGGTTTGGGTTTATTTTGGGCAGCATGTGTTGGGAAATGTTATAGTGACATGCCTCTTTACAAGTGCATCAAAGTCTAAAAGGTAACTGACACCAAAGTATTACTATTTGGCTGCTGTACTGAGGGGATTAAAAAAAAAATTATCTGTAAATGTGTAGTGTACAGGTTTGATTCTCCCCTGGAGTTACATGCTCAGGGGAGTACTAACACTTACATCGCGTCTTAGGTAATCCTAGCAGAAATGCCTAGAGAAAACATTCATTATGTTCATACTGATTATCTTCCTGAGGTTCTCTATCCTGCTAGTTCTCATCCATCCTGGTTGACCTATGTCATGCTGCTTTGGTGCTTCTTTGAGGGGCAAAAGGAGTGGACATTAGTTTAAGTACTGCGAAGCTGTTGTGTATTGGTTTGCATGGCTGCACATGACTACAGAAGAAGCAGAGTGGTGGGTAATTAGGACTCCAGAAATCATCATTTTTCACTGGAAGTTTGTTTTGGTAACTTGGATACAGTGTCTGAATGGGCAATAAGAATCTCTGACATATATTAATGAATGCTGGCTACTCAGTTATGTACCTTCCAGATAAGTCTAGAATCATATCAAGTACAGTGTGCATGGTTTATTGTTTTATGCACCCAAAGTCTGTCAAGCGATGTTGAGCAGTGATCCTACCAGCGTGATTTGGATCTAATTACCTATATTGTATTATAGGTAGGCATAGCATTTTTTTTAATTCAGTAGAGTTTTGATGGATTGCTAATCTGTTTTGGTTTTAAGAAACAAAAAGTTTTTATCTTAGCTCTTTCAGACAGTTTGTGGGGGAAAACAATAAAAAGGGAGTTGCTTAAATAAAACACAGGGTGCATTTGTGGTTTGTGAGGCCTGCTGCTTATGCAGACATGGCTATGTCTATCTTGATTTTGTGTATGCTGGTGTACCTGTCTGTGTTTTATGTTGATGCAGCTCCTAGAAAGTGTACCAAACTAACAAACAAATCCAAAAGAACAACTACCCAAACACAACCTTCTGACAGGACTATTGATGAAAAAGACCCCATGAATGTAAGAAATTTTGTAACGTTGGATCCTACTGCAGTCAATACGTTTTGTGTGCTGTAGTGACTGCAAGAGAATGTTAGCTACACCATGTTTGCAAGAAAACAGTAGGAGTAATAGCAATAGGAAGTACAAGTCAGGAATCAGATGCTAATGCTTGAGTAACTGAGAAATCCACGGGGCAGAGCAGTGTGAGAGTGTGTCTAGAAGCCCAAGTGAAATTCAGCAAATTGGATTATATATAATCCAGATGCTGCTGGGAGAGGAGGCTGTCACAGGCAGCAGGCAAGGCTGAAATAAAACTGTGGAGCCTGTCTGGGAGCTTGAGCAGTGGAGTCAGGAGCCAGCCAAAAGGGAGCACGAGGAGGAGGAGGAGTGAGAGCTGCCTTGGTCCTCATCTTCCCAGCTCGGTGGCAAGATCTAATTCCTTGCATCCCTCTCTTTTGGAGTGAACCTTGCCACCCATTCTGGGGCACCTCCAGAGCCATTTGGGCATCTCCTGTTAAGCTTTCCCCACCTCCATAGCATTTAGGCAAGTTTTGCCATTGTAAATTAATATCAGAGTGGTGTTTTAGTTTTGTCTTTGCTGTCAGGATAATTTTTGAGAGGAGGTATTCTTGGTGGATTCTGTCAGTTTTGGCCTACTGTTGCTATTTGCATAGAAGAATAAAAAGGATCTTGTTTTATGTAATATTAGATTTTTCTTTTAAGATGCTTGCAAAATACACTATAGGCAACTCTTGCTGTAAATGTAGATTAGTTTTGGGTTCTTGAGCTCAATTTTTGTATAGGATGTACTTTTCTTTGGAAGAAGTACATTTTTCTTGGTTTAGTTTTGTAACAATTTTCATAGCTATCTGGTTAGAAGTGACTGAAGTGACTGCTGATTTCTTCAATCCAGAGCTATCAGGAGAGAGCCCTTTGAATGAACCACTGTAAGATCTCTTCTTTTTCCAAATGTGATTGTGTAGGAGCTTACTGAATTAATTTAATAAATGTAGTAGTTTAATAAAAGAATTATATTACATTGGAGTATGACACACCTTCAGGCTACCTTTGCATGAATACTGTCATAAAAAGATTTCTGTGAGGACTGGCTAAAAAGTAGAAATTGGAATTCATTAAACATGTGGAAAAAAAAAAAGACTTTTCTGCAAACATTTTGTGTTCTGCAGTAGATGAAGCCCAGTCCAGGAGAGAGCCTGGGAGCTGTGCAGCCTTCAGCAGGAACGCCGTGCCTGAGGTGTGCTGGGGCTGGCCCTGCTCTGCTGGTAACAGCTGAGCCTTGGAGCTGGGATAAAGACAGATTTGTTCTGGGAAATATGGATATATCCCGAAGGAAGTCTTGTCTTTTGCTGTTATGTAAAATTGGTTGTACTTACGTATGATTTGGAAATGCAAGTCATAGTATATATAGCTTGTGAATTTCTTTCTCGGTGTTTCTTTCTCAGATTAACAGTGGCAGCTGCTCCCTAAAGCAATGCAGATTTTGATTATAAACATAGTTTCTGCAGTCTCTGAAATCAATGGCAGTTTACCCATTGCCATCAATGGAAGAAGGGTTGGGTTAAACACAAATACCTGATTACTAAACCCAGTTATTTTACTTTGAAACTTTCTTTCTCAGGCTCTGAAGGACTTAAAATGTTATTAATTTTATTATGCTGACCCTACTTTGAGCTAGGTGAGGTTTATTTGGCAAAACTGTATTACTTTAAATATGAGCAACATTACTGCTGAAGAATGACTTTTAGAAAATTTTTGCCAGGTAACAGTTGCTCTTACTAGAAACATAAGAAGAGGAAGTTGCTGTTAGAGAGCTGAGGAAAAAACAAGATGTAGGTGACTTAATAAACAAATGTGCTCCCCGAGTTACTTGCTTGACAGTGCTGCTGCATGGTCTGTGTGCTGAATGCATATTAATAATTTCATTCGTATTCGATATGGTTTTTTGGGTTACATCTTTATGGATTAGAGGGAGGCATCTTCATACAGTGGTGAGTTCCATGAGTCTGATGGACAGGAAGAGTGCTTAGAAGTAATTAATTTCAATGGACTGATCCAAATCTCATTGAGACCAAATCAGAGCCTGTTCATAGCCTTCAGAACATTCTCCTAGTACCCTTGGTCATCACAGAGGAGTGTTCCTTGCAGCAATACCTCTCAACTTTGAAGACTTGCTTTTTTAAAACCATTATAATTACTTAAATTGTCATTCTAAACATAGATTACATAGACCAGTCTAAGGACTGGGGTGTCTTTCTGCAGAAGAAGCTGGATTGAAGCAGTAGAGAGAGAATAAGTAAATTTTTTGCCTTGGGAGAGTGAAATGTGGCTGTGTTAAGCAGCAGGCTCAGCCTAGGCTTGGTAGCCTTGATGGGAAGGTGTGGGTATGAGGAGCAGGTAAAGATTAAGTGATAGGAAAAAAGGTGAATTTAATGAAATGGGGTTAATATCCTCATTTGCTTTGATCATTGTAAAGTATGTTTGTAACCATGTCCCACGTACTGTGAAAAGCTGACACATGAGCATTTTAGAGGAATTCTTGCAACAGTTGGAAAGTCATTGAGGACTGTCCCTTTCACCCTCAGAGAAGAGAGCTCTTCAGGCAATGCCCAGACTCACATTTAGATGCAAGGTGATGCTGGATGGATGATCCCGTTTACCAAGAAGAGGTGAGACTGGAAGAGGAATGGTGACTGTGGTAAATGGGGTGACTGTAGAGTGGTGCAGAGAAGTGAGGTGCTGGGAAGCTGTACCTTATTGGTGGCCGCTTGTGGCAGTGCCTGTGATGGCTGGAGAAGAGAGCAATTTTGTAGCTTTTCAAAGAATCAGGACTTGCAGTCTGTGAAGTAAAAACCCTGAAGCTTAAGAGTACACTTGGATCCTATAGCAGCTCCTTGCCTTCCACATAGGAGAGGACCATACATTTTTCTTAAAGTGTTTTCAGAAAATTGCTGTATAGCTGGTGTCGCTTGCACATATACCTTCTCTGCAAAGAGTGAACTGTCTATTTCCTTCGGAGCAGCCTTTCACTTCAAAGATCCTTAGGTCTCAGCTTGTGTAAACAGGGCTGTACTGCAATTGCACTTGGCACAGTTTTTCGAAACGTGATGATTTGAAAGGAACAGTTTAGGCACAGCTATCCATTCACTGGGCAAGGAAAGGAAGCTTGGCTTTCTCATGGGGAAAGGTTGCAGCATTTTCTGTCCTCTTTGAACACTTGGGAAGCAAAAGACATGACCCTGCTGAGATGCACCATTTTTGTGGTGTAGATGCAGTGTAATCCAGAAATTTTTATTTCATTTGAAATGCCATTTACTTTGTTTACCTATCTGTACACCTACTCGGGGATCACAGAATGTCTCTGACTTGTTCTGTGGCATATTGCAGGCAGGAGCACATATTGAACAGTTCTCCAAATACCATTAAAGGAAAACACTGAAGTGTTTACATGTCTGCATATCTATGCTCTAAAGAACATTAACTCCACTTGCTCAGTTTAGTATCTTCCCACCCATCTACCTATATATATATGAGATGCATACTTTGCATGTTAATAGAAATTCTCAGAGCATCTTAAAATTCATTTTTAGGCTAAATTGTGCATTATTACAGAATTTTAGCAGTGGGAAATGGTAATATTGTTTCCTGTAGTGAACCTAAGAGCTGAACTTGGTAGTTTTTGCAAAATAAAACTTCTTTTCAAAAGGAAAAAATAGTATTTTAATTCAACATTGTAGCAGCAATAATATGGGTAAGAAGGCAAAGTATGGTTTGTACTGACAAATAACTTGCCTGTATTGCAAGTACTTTTGTTTTAGTTATCTCTTACTCTTTTTGGCCTACTGTAAATACAATTTATAATAATTATTCAAAAGGATTTTTTAAAAAGAAATTGTCTATAGACAACTCTTAATTTTAAACTGACAGTCATCAGGAGCTATCGAAAACTAAAGCTGGTACTCGATTGTCTATGTAGTGATTTGCAGGAGTTCTTAATTAAAATACAAGCTTCTGTGTGGCCAAGGGCCCTTCTCTTGGAATATGGAGATGGAGGTGTCAGAGTGACCAGAGAATACAAAACAGCAAACGTCCCATCTGTAGGGTGGCAGGTTTGCTGGGGAACTGATGTTTTTACCTTCAGCCTGAGCTGATGGTTTCTGCAAAACGCTGCTGTTTGCGGTGCTTCCTGAGGAAGAAGAGAGGTGCGGACTGTCTGGCAAACTGCAATACAGAGCACTCCCTCCTGCCAACAGAACAGTTTGCACAGAAGTGGTGTAGGCCTGAGACATCCTTTTTATTCTTATTTGGGCCTCTTGTATCAAAGTAGGGTTTGCCCTTTCAGGAGAGGACCCGTGAATGCCCCCGTTGACAAATACCAGTTACTTGCAGTTTGGACAACGGAAATGGTTCTTTCATCTTCCTAACTGTGTCTATAAAATGTCAGCTATACTACTGAATTAATAAAATAGTACTTGAATCTGTCTTTTTAAGTGATCGGTTGTCCTGCCTATCTGTAATTTTAGTAGCTGTTCATAGTGCATTTTCTCTTCAGGGACTTTGTACATTTCCAGTTACGGGTTGATACCTGAATCCACGGGCAGTATTTAGGTAAAGCATTGCATTACCTCCTTGGGTTTATTATGCTCCAAGAAAGTAATTAATGGATGAATGCAAATATGGAGGTAAGTGATATGAAAGAGAATAATATTGTAGAAAAGGTGTAAACATCTGCATTTTTGTATGACTTGCTACTGCCAGTTACTCCTCAGTTAGAGGTCTTGGCTACTCATTGATCTGTACACCAGATTTTGCTCTGTTGCAAAAAGATTTGAAGGTTTTCTGACTTTTCCATATTTTTGGAAAAAGTCCGGAGTGAATTTTTGTTTCACTTTAGGTTATTTTATTTTTAGTGTTTTGCCACTGCATGTGTAATGCATGTTTTGGTTGCTGTATAAAAGATTTTACTGTGCCAAGAGAGTATTTGGGGTACCAGTCCCAAGCAGCTGTATTGGTTGTGGCAGTTCCACTGCAATTATAATTTTAAATCTGTTCTAAAAAAAGGCTTTTTAAAGCTAACTTCATGACCATTTGGAACTCCAGTCATCAGGGAGGTATTAAGCATCCTTCTGCAAGGACTGGAGATAGCTGGACACGTTACAGAGCTGTTAAATGGCTCATCTGACATCATTAGAAGCTCACTAACAACCAAAGCATTCAAAAGCTTTTCTCTTTCTGTGATGATTTAGTGATCAATAGCAGTAAAATAATCTAGGCAATGCACTAGGGAGAACTTGCTGCTCTTCTCAAGTGGTTGCTTAACTTTTTTAAGATAAGCTTCATGGTTTTTCCATAATTATGATAACAATGATTAATTCTTCTTTCGCTGTTGACTTCTCTAGTTTGTTGTTTGTTTTTTTTTTTTTTTCTTCTTGGTAGTTTGTATACTACATCAGTTTACTGTCTCTCCCAGTAGCTCACTTCCAGCCATGCCTAGCTGCTTAATTGACTCGTTATCATGATGGATTTGATGGTTCTACAGATCTGCCTGAGTGCCTTCTTCTCTGAGAACACCACTGTGTTTTGTTCTGGGAAGTGTGAAAAGCAAGAAGAAAAGTTTTAACTGCCAAATAACTTGCACCTAGAGGCATTCAAAGAGTTGGAGGAGAATGGCCTAGGAAGTAATTCCCTTCTGCTCCCTTTAAAGTCTGTTGGGCAATAGTGTCTTTGTAGGGGAAGGATTATTTGGCCGGAGGAGAAAGCAGAGCTTCTAGTGTTAAATGCAGGGACCTGTCCCACGTAATCCTATGTAGATATTCCTCTGGAAAAAAGATTACTGTAGTGTATGCTTGGAGCCAAAACACAGGGAAATGTAGGACAGTATTGGAGTATCTCTTAATATAGACTGCAGAGGTTGTGATGAACCTCCAAAAGCCTTCCCTTCAACTGGGGCACAGGGAAGGGGGAAAATGTGTCATGAATGTTTCTGATTAATATTTCTCCTGCATTTTTTTTTTCTGTGAGCGAGGGTAATTTGTGTTTGAAGGCTCCATCCTGTTTAGCCATATTTTGCCCATTCTGTGAAGCCAATGCCTGGTGTTAAAAGTCGGTGGGAGAGGCAGCTGGCATCACTGAATGTGTCCCGTACTGTGTGGGGGAATAGGCTGGGTGTGTAGAGCAGGGGAGCAGTGGAGGAAACTTGAAGTGTGACTTAATGAGGCCTTGACTAAGCATTTCTAACCTTTGCCTCTTTTAAGTAGCTGCTTTACCTCATTTTAAGGCCTGATACTTCTGCTCCTTCCTGTTTTTTCAATCTTATCTTGCCACTTAAAACTAGAACATTTTATTTTATTGCAAAGCAAATGGTCATCAGTTCAGAAGATAATTACATTGTGAAATTAAAAAACATGCATCTGTAACCTTTTGTCCACTTAGTTGAATTTTTTTATTTTCTGGTTTGTTTTATTTGTTTGTTTTTTTCCTCTGCATGTTGAATTAAATCTGTACTGCTTTGAATCTGTTGGGAATGTGCTCACTTTTTTCCATATGGCTGGTCAAGTCACACTGATGGTGATAAATCTGGGAGTCTTGACTTAGATTTCTCTTTTTTTTTTTTTTTGTCGACTCGCTATTCACTATAACCTTGTTACTCTCAACTCAGAACCTGCCCCTTGATTTTAATCTGTGCTCTTGCCTACTCTTAGGACGTTCTTAGGAAATGGAAGACAAATAGACTAAAGATGTAAAAACACATAAAAGTTCAGACTAAATTCCTTTTGATGACTGTCTGAAAAAAATAGCACTTTACTGTCACTGCGATTCCCCACTAGTGCAGGTTCAACTCTCACTAACGTGTTTTGACTTCATGGATTTAGCGAAGAAGTCTTATTTATGTGCTGTCCCCGAGTAATTCAAAGCTAAGTATCAAACCCAGTCTTTCAGTGCTTTCAGGGTTCTGCCTGAGATCACCTTGCACCACTGTTAAGAGTATCAGCGTTCACCAAAACTTGTGGAAGTGAATTCACTGTGGTGCTAATGCTGGACTCTGAAGAGTGAAAATATGGTTTCAAAAGACTTGTTGGTTGGTTTTGGTTAGTGGTTTGTGGTGTGGGGGTGGTTTGGGTTTTTTTGGTGTGTGTTTTTTTTTTTTTAATCGTGTTTTGTAAAACTTGTTTTATATTTGACAGAAGTATGGAGCTCTTTCTGTAGTAGGCTCTACCAGTGACCCAAGACTTAAGAATATGGAATGATAGTTTCTGCATGAAAACAAACTTTGGATCATGTAGGAGTTACTCTGTTTATTTTGTTAAACTCCTATAATACTATTTAAAACTATATTATTTTTGGTGCCATAATAAGGTAGCGGAGAGTCTTCAGTTCAAGTGTGTAACAGTTATTGCAGAGATTAAAACCCTATGCTTTGTCTTTTGGGGGAGGAATATGAGATGTTGGACAAAGAAGATAAAATGCTTTGTGTGCATTGAACTTGTAAGATGGTAAGAGAAAGACAGGCAGACACACTCTAATTCTAACCTTTACAAGGACACTGTGCAGCACAATAAAAGTTCAGGAGGTGGTTGTTTTGGGTTTTTTTTATAAGCTTCTTCCCCAAAAGCAGTATAGTTACAGCACTGATTAAAAATAGAAGGTTGGAGAAAGAAACAAGAAGGCACAGAAGAGTCATCAAAAAGATTCTTTTATTTTATGAGAAAGGAGTCTTTGCGATGAAGGAGCATTGCTTTCCAGAAGGGTGAGACTTTCAAACCACTGCATTAGAACAGAAATTAAATACTTTTTTCTTCTCCATTCAGCTTTGAGGATGTCGTATTCTTCTCCCTCAGCTTTCCTACCAGAGAGGTTAAAGAGGATGCGATGCCTCCTGTGCTGGGGTGCTTGGCTGCAGCCCCAGCCTGGATAGCTGGTCTCCCTGCTGGCCACAGCTGTCCAGTCCCCATGACTGGAGGGAAAGCGTTGTTGCCTTCACAGTAGCTTTTACTGAAATTGATGTTAATGCCTTTGTCATAAATATGACAAATGCTGCTTGTTACTAGTTGTTAGTTAAAACCAGATGTTGCTATAAGAGTAAATTTTAGTTTATTTATGTTTTGTTATCTTGTTGCAAATGATTCTTCCTTTTATGATATAAGCATGGAGACTGTGTATACATTACTCTTCCAAATAATATGAAAAGCTTACGTCTTGGATGCTGACCCTGGTTAGTGTTCAGTATTCGTGGTTTGCTGGACTATGTCCTGAAGCTGTTTAGGTTTTTCATTTTTCGGACTGATGGAAACACTTTGGACTCAGAATTTTCCCTTTTTGGTGGAATATTGTCACTTTCTCAGCTTCATTGTTCTCTGTCATTTTACTGAAGTCAGTTACTGGAAATACTGTGTTTGTTTTTTTTCGTGGTGTGGTTGCTTTGTTCTTTTGTGTGTGTGCGTGTGTTGTGGTTTGTTTTTTGGGGTTTTTTTGGGGGGGGGTTGGTTTTTTTTTCTGCTAGGCCAGAGCAATTTCACCTTGGGATTTGGTTGGCTCTCTGGAATCTGCATGTTCTTACCAGGCAGGGTATCTTCCCTTTGGACTGGCACTCCTGGAGCTGCTGTATACAGCATATACTTTGAGTGACAGAGACATAACTGTGGCACTACTTATGAAGATGAGTTGTTATAACTAACTTTGTTACTGATTTTTCTGCCAACACAGTATTTAAGGCCAAGAAATTCTTAATTCCTATCTGCAATTTCTAGTTAGCAATTGGTTATTTATTTATGTGGCCATTAGAAACAATTCAGGTAATCAAAGGGGCATTTTCTGGAGGCTTTAATTTTGGGAACTGTGTTTTCTCATTTCCAACTGCCATGCTTGGGTCGTGTAAGGAAAAGTTGTGCAAGACACATTGCATAATATTCTAAGCAGGATTTTCCAGGTCCAGTTGCTAATGCTGTTTGTGACTGTCCTTTCGAACTCACTGCTGATGCTGATAGAGGCGGATGCTGCAGAGTTCGTAATGTCTGGCAGAGTCCCTGCAGTTCTGCACTTGGGTGGGGAGGCTGTCTAGGGAGCTGTGTGTCGGTGCTCTCCCTCCTACAGTGGAGTGCCCAGCCTTGCTGACTGTGAAGGGATGTAGTGAGGAGGATGAGCGTATTTGAGAAGCAACTTCAGGCTCTCAGGAGTAAGGACTTGAGTTGTAAGCAAAGAAGGGCGCAGAGGCTGAGGATCTTCCTGTGGAGCTGTGGGATTATGGGGCAAGGACACTCAGTTGTGTTCATTCCTCAAAGCTTTTTCTTCCATGCAATGACTTAAGTGACTTCCACCTCTAATTTTCAGAGGATGTTTATTCAGAAGTGTAATTTCTTATCTTTATCATGCTGGTTTTTGGTATTTATTTTTTTTTTTGCAGTGGCTTGTCATGACCATACCAATTTCTTTTCCCTATGCAGTTGCTATGTTTGGCCTCACCACAGAGTTTGTTCTGAAGTGTCCTTTTGCTCACTGTCCATTCAGATGCTTTGTTTTACAATAGCTGTTTTCTGATGATCCAAGCCTTGTAATAGTTGAATCTGTCAATATTTTTACTGCACCTTTGTTAAGGAACATATTACTGCAGAATGTTTTGTGACAGTCTTCCAGTGCCAAATAAAGGAAGCTAATGTACTTTCCCTTTCTCCCAGGGAGCTACAAAATTTCAAATGTCAAATGTACTTCCTACTGTAAAGCAGTATTTTAAAGCAATGCACCGCTTTCCTGGCTAGCGTGACCATTAATTTAACAGTGTGATTTAACAGAACAAATGCCCTCCCTTGGGTTAGCT
Source organism: Chloroceryle amazona (assembly GCA_027560015.1). Taxonomy (NCBI): domain Eukaryota; kingdom Metazoa; phylum Chordata; class Aves; order Coraciiformes; family Cerylidae; genus Chloroceryle; species Chloroceryle amazona. The sequence goes on from JANHFX010024787.1 coordinate 18,892, forward strand.
TATTGGTAATACCTTTCCTGTCCAACAGAAACCATTGGGTCAAAATAAGTTTAGATGTAATTAATATATAAAATTTGCTTACACAGTTACATTTTGGGTAAGATGTATTTTAGCAGCTTATTTCATATTAAGATGTTTTACAAGTCCAACTAACTGTAAACACAACGTTTTATTTCTCAGTTTATCTTGTAAATATCAATGGAAACTGATTGCTTCTTTTTCTTTAGTTCTGTTTTCAGAGGGGTTGAAGATGCCCGCATTTCTTTTGCTGGGTGGGACCTTCCTCTAAATACTGTTTCAGTGATTCTTCCAAGGTCTAGAGAGGTCTCAAAGCTAATGGATGAATTATTATTTCCTTTTCCTGTCTTCATTTTGTCAATTTTGTTGTGAAATTAGGAAGTAGAGATAACTGCAGGGTTGGTTACACATTAAATCCTTCAGGCTTTTCATGGATATAGTTTGTATTAAAATACTCTTTTCTAGCAAAACCTTTGTTATGGGCTGTTAATCCCAAGAAAGATGTTTAAATGATTAGTTGGGCCTTACAAAAGTGCTTTAACAAAATGTTTATGTACTTTGAACTAGAGATTGGGTTTAAAGGATGAGCTTTTTCTGGCATTAGCTACAGTGCTGAAGTGACTTAAGGATAACTAGCTGTGGAGGAAACTGCTGGATCATCTCATTCTTACAGGCTTCTAATTGACTTCTAGTCTCCTCATCACTCTGTCAATAGTAATAACACTAATGGTGTTAAAAATGTGTGAAGCAAAATAGCATAAGGTAGCAAAGAGCTCACGACATCAGCGTATCAGCATAGGCCCTACTGTAACAGCAGCATCTGGCCTTGGAAAGAAAGCTAAGCCTGGGGTATTAAATTGTGTAGCTATTACATAAGCTTCTATAAAAGTCAATTTAAAGGATAAATGTGGACTAGCTCAACCTTTTTGGGTAGGGAACTGTGTTATAAAAAGAAGGTGGTAGTGTTCTCCCAAATGATACTTATTTGCTGAAAAATGTTGGTACCACATAGATCCAGAATTTGTCACAGGTTTGCTTGAGGGATATGCAAAGAAGAAAATATTGTAATTGAGACACAGAGGTTTTAGTCTGTAAATATAAAAATAGCTCAAATATTTTTTTCCTACCCAAACAATTCACATAATGTAAACAGAAGCTTAGAATGTTCTGCTGCAGACTGATACAAGATGGAGTAGAGTACTCTGAGAAATGAGAGGTTTATCTTTTGGATTATTCATACTAATCGTGGCAATGGATTTTTAAAGCACCACTTTTGTATGCGTGGGTTTGTTCTTTGCCCTCAGTGTCAACCTCCCACTGAACTGGTGTTGCAGATCGCTATGAAAGTAGTCTGAGGCAGATACTGCCTTCCTTTATCCACTACAAGCTTGTGGCTGGGGCTTCACAGATAGGAATGGAGGCAGTTTTTTAAAATAGGAAAGAGAGAGGGCATTGAAAGTTTGCCCACATGGACACAATATCATCTTTAGGTTGCGTACATCTCAACTGTCTTTTTGGGTAGTTTTACTGATCATTTTTAATGTTGGCCTAGAAACATTTGGAAAGCCTGTGGTTCTAATGTCATGATGGCTTATACTAAAAGGAGAGTCTTCTCAGTGCCCTAGTGAATGTTTGAAGAAGTTACGTCTGTTATGCAGTCTGCATGCTCAGTGTTGTTTGAATGCTGATCTTATCCTTGTGTGCTGCATCTTCTGCTAATGTGTACAAAGATCCTGTTTTAGAGATGTCACCTTTGTAACCTCTTGTGTCACTATTGCTAGAAGCTAGTAGAGTCAGCTCAGTTGTAGGCCAGCAGGAACAAACACTCTGGATTCAGGAAAGCTGGTTTGTTGCTGACCCAGAGGAGTGTTCCCTGTGAGCTAAAGCCTTTCCATATATAAAGAAGTAAAAGGACACACAAACACACACCCAACACCCCCTCATTGTATGTGACTCCTTTCAGAAAGGGGAAGTAGCAGACCTGGGGTAACTTCTCATTCCCCCTGTGACAAATAGAAAATAATTTTATAAAAATTCTATATTGTAATCCCAATATATTATTATGATTGGGCTTGAATGTTTTTTCCAGCCTAAATTATTCTATGATTCTATTTAGTCCTATCTTTGTGAAACTCATTTTCAGAGTTGGCAATTTTCTTTCTTGGTCAAAAAAGTGACTGTCTGGACAAATATGTACAGAAAATGCCATGTAAAGGATAAAAATATACATGCTTTTATACAACTTCATATCTTGCACATATTTGGAAGAAGCCTGTTTTTTTGCCAGGTAAAAAGGACGTTAGATGCTCCAGTCAAAACTGATTTGATTTGAGTGAGTTAATACTCTCAGGATAAAAACCACAACACTTTCGGTGAATTTAGCAGCATATAGCCCACATTCAGCAGTGAAGCTGTCGTGTATGTGGTGACTATTTGAAATGTGTAATAAGTAAAAGAGGGTGTGAGACTGATCTGCCTCACACAAACATTCATTTGAAAACCCATGAATTGAGAACTAAACCCAAGCAGCTGTGTTTGTTTAGCCCTTTTCTGATATAAACACAAACAAGTGATTTAACAGAAAAATAGGCATAGGAGATGTTGTATGATCTAAAAGTGTCTTTGACATCACTTGGGTCAGGGTTTGGAGCCTCTTGCATTGTGAGCCTGTGTGTAGCAGCAGATCATCTGGTTCTGAATCTTCACGCATCCAAGGTCAAATGGCTCAGTATGAGACTAAATGAATGAGCATGAAGAGTACAGACTTGACCAGTGCTACAGAAGTTACTGGCATTCTGTATGCACAAACTTTTGGCCTGGCTTGCAAGGTGTGCTTGGGCCTCTTTTCTGATGAGCAAAAAGACATTCAGTGTTATTTGGGGTGGGTGGGATCACTGTAAGAGGGTGTGTTATTATTAAACTTTTAATGAGGCTTTGCAACAGGCAAGAGACATAAGAGAAGTAACTTTTTCTTTACGAATAAAAGTAAATTGAATCATTGTTTCATTCCTGGCTGGTTTTGTAAGTGTGGAATAGGCTTGGTAAAGAAATTCCGGCTCTTTTTTTTTTTTTTTCTTTAAAGAAAGAAGCTGTCTTAATCCTTCACTACTCTTTGTGGAACCTGCAGGCAGCTTTTAAGCTCACAACTTGGTATTGCATTTAAAAAATTCAGGATCAGTTGTAGTAAATGATGGTAATTTTTGTGGCTTTGTGGGCAATAATTTGATTTTTTTGTCAAGAAGTGGCATAGCTTTTAGGATTAAGCAAGAGGTTAGAATTTGAATTAAAGCTAAGTCTATTTGAGGACTGAAATATTGGTCTCATCTCCATACCCATTGGCATTATAGGTCTTTGTCCAGTTTTCATAAAACCAGGATAAAAAGTACGTCACGTGCTTGCAAGAGTAACGGGCTTGCAGCTCATTGGAAAATTGAGTACTAGGAAAATTGCAATGTTTTCTCAAAGCAGAATTTTTTTTCAGTCTCAAATTCTGGAGTTCATCACATACAGAAATTATACCTGGGTGCATGATTTCAGCTGACCTGCAATTTTGCTGAGGACACCAAATAGTAGAGTTGTCAACACCCAAGCAGTAAAGCACCATATCAGCTGCACTGCTGATAAGGATATTGCAAATACTTAGAGAAAGGAAATTTCATCAATGTTAATCATTATAGTAATGGGATAATTGTTGACTAGAGTTCAGCAGTGGCTGCTGACAAACAAGGTTTGTAGATTTCTGTCCATTTGTGGGCACTGTAAAAATAAATCGGCTTGTGTACAAGACTCATGGTTCAGTAGAAAACTTACTGCAGTGCTACTAGGGAAGACCTGCTAAAAACTGCTAGCAGTTGTCTGGAGAGCTCAAGGTTTTATGTATGTTGCAAGGCTAAGGATGGATGCCCATACACTTTTTATTTATGGAACAGCCTGTTAATCCTAATAGTTTGGTTCCTCAGGCTGTGCTCCAGCCTTATCAGTGGGGAAGCAAATCATGCTTGCTTCTTGATGGGCAGGGAGGAGAACATGCCGTGTCATACCCCAGGGAAAAAAAAATGTTGGCTTTACTTTCTGTTACCTTCCAGTTTGATCTGTAATGCAACAGAAGAGAACTGTCAGTGGAGCTGAAGACTGCTCAAAAAGAGCCATGGCAGAATTTGAGAAAAATCTCAGGTTTTGCTCATGCAGTTTCTGCATCATCACAGTGTTCTTTTCGCTGGACTCTTGAGATCAGGTGGTGAGCCTGCAACTCTCCTAATGCCAAGGAGTGTTCTGTGTGCAGTTACTGCCACATTACGTACTTGATCTGGAGCAAGACCTGAAGGAATGCCCACAGTATTGGCCATTGATAATAAGTAGTAATTCCAGGCCTTGCCTGCTTGCTCTGTGTGCATTTTCAAACAGTTAACTTCTGCAGGAGTATTTAGATGGGCCCAAAGAGGGACTATATGATTTTAACAACATAAATAGGAGGTTTAACAGTTTGTGCAATTGCAACAGCTTTAAGTTTGCAATCCATTGTTTAATATTTGTAATTTTTATCATATTTCCAGAGTAAAGTGACAATTATTTTTGGAACTGACACAGTAAATCCTGCTCTATGCCAAGCTTCCAAAGTTCTACTCTCCCACTCAGCTAGAGTGAGTAATGGGTTTTGGTAGGTGTGTAATAAATCATAAGGGGAATTTTTCCCCCTTTACTATCCCTGTAGGGGTATGTTCTGAACTTGGATCAGTAAGTTTTTCCTACCTATCACTAAATGTTGCTTTACTATTAGTAACAATTCTTACTTAAGAGAGCCTGTTTTTTTCATAGCGTTAATTACAGAAGTCGTGGCCCCTTTGTTTAGCCCTTTTCCTATTGCAAAGGTTTTATTTTCCTTTTCTCATTTGAGAGATGCCTTTCACTATCATGGGCATAGCAACCAGTTCAAAGTTACAGCCGCTGAGGGTGTTTGGTTCTCCCTCTGGGTCAGCTGGTACTTGTGGTACTACTGCTCAGGGCTTCATCCTGTAGTAGGAAATGGTATCTTCATCTGCTGTTAGATGAAAGTTAGAGTTCAGTGACTGCCATGTCAGCCTGAACCTCTTGAAGAAGATACCAAAGGAGTTTTGCAGAGATCCTGCTGCAGTGGGTGTACATCTATTCCTCTGGGCAGCTATTTATGGTTTGCAGCTTTAGGGCCAGCCTGCAGCAGGCACCCTTGACTGCAGAGGAGACTGACTGTGGTGCTGTCTGGCCTGGTGGAAAATTTGCTGAGGTAGACATGATGCAAGGAGGGGCACTGCTTGGCAGAGTCTCCTGCTGTGTTCTTGTACTGGGAAAGGTGTGGCTTATCCTGCCCTCCTCTTTGCTGTTTTGTTGGTTTTGGTTGTGTGGTGGCTTGTTTTTGGTTTTGTGGGTGTTTTTTTGTGTGGTGGTGTTGTTGTTTTTTGTTTGGTTTTGTTTTTTTTATCCCCCCCCTTCGATTAAACTACTTGACATATTGCTAACATAGCCAGCAGTGGGGCTGGTGAGAGCCTGCTCTAGCAGGGGACAGAGAGGAGAGAGTTTTTACAGCTGCTGTCATTCCTTCTAGGGCTATGAGAGGTGATTTGCATCTGTTTTTTTACGAGGAGCCCTTCTTTGAATTCTGCCTCTTACAGTGAAGGCTGTCTCGACTAAATATGAGTCAGCAGTGCACACAGCTTCACCAAGAAGGCCAGTGGCATCCTGGCTTGTGTTAGAAACACTGTGGCCAGCAGGAATAGGGAGGTGATTGACCCCTGTACTTGGCACTGGTGAGGCCACACCTTGAATATTGCGTTCAGTTCTGGGCCCCTCACTACAGGAAGGACATGGAAGTGCTGGAGCGTGTCCAGAAAGGGGCAGTGAGGCTTGCAAGGGCCTAAAGCACAAGTCCTGTGAGGAGTGGCTGAGGGAGCTGCGGTTTAGTCTGGAGAAGAGGAGGGTGAAGGAAGACTTTATCACTCTCCACAACTACCTGAAAGGAGGCTGGAGTGAGCAGGGGAACAGCCTCTTCTCCCTGGTGATGTGTGACAGGATCAGAGGGAATGGCTGCAGGCTGCATCAGGGGAGGTTTAGGCTCGATATTAGGAAACATTTCTTCACTGTAAGGGTTCTCAAACATTGGAATGGTCTGCCCAGGGCAGTAGTGGAGTCGCCCTCCCTGGAGACATTTAAATGATGTGTGGACCTGGTGCTCAGAGACAGGGTTTAGTGGTGAGCCTGCAGTGTTGGATCAAAGGTTGGACTAGATCACAGAATCACTGAGGCTGGAATAGGCCTCAAAGATCATCAGGTCCAGCCTGTGACCCAACACCAGGACATCAGCTAGACCATGTCACTAAGCGCCACATCCAATCTTTCCTTAAACACCTCCGGGGATGGCGACTCCACCACCTCCCTGGGCAGTCCATTCCAGTGTCTAATCACCCTTTTTGTGAGGAAGTGCTTCCTAAGATCCAACCTAACCCTCCCCTGGCACAGCTTCAGGCCGTGCCCTCTCCTCCTGTCACTGATTGCCTGGGAGAAGGGCCTGAACCCCACTTCCCTTCGGTTCGTTGTAGAGAGTGATGAGGTCCCGCTTGAGTCTCCTATTCTCCAAGCTGAACAACCCCAGCTCCCTCAGCTTCTTCTCATAAGACTTTCCCTTCAGTCCCTTCCCCAGGATATCTTGAAGGTCTCTTCCAAGCAAAGACACTCTGATTTCTATGAAAAGCATTTTCATTCTATTGCATTTCCAGGAGATATCAAAGGTTAAATAACAAGAGTGGTGGAATGTGGCTATTCCAACTCAATAGTGGGCTTTAATGAGGAGTTATAAGGATATTATTATAGTAGAGTCTACAGCCATGATTAACAACCCACAGAAATCTCTTTGACAACACTGTGATCAGTCTGCTGCTGTTGCTGGAGGAAAGCTTGGTGCAGACTATGTAGTGAAGGGAAAATGGCAAGGGATTGCTTCTCATTTGTCATTAGATCCATCCAGCCAAAAAAGCTTTTACCATTTTATTTCAGATCTGGAAGCAAATGTAGCTGCAACAGATTTCATACGAGGGCCTTTGCTGTCATTAGAGTTTTGTGCAATATTTCCTTTTACATGCATATGTACAGGCTGTTTCTTAGAACAGCATGGCAAGAGTTTTGGAAGCTAAATTTATAGTACAAATTAAATACATTTTGGGAAGCTGACACTTGAAATGGAAATAGTGGAGGAAAATGAGCATATTGAACCACCCACTAATTGCTTACTCATTTTGTTTCTTGACACACTCAGCTTCTGCTGGGTTTGCTGCCACACAAGGATGAGGGGAGCTGACTCTTCACTTCTTAGGTCCGTTACATTGCTGTTCCTGCCCGGAGAAAACATAGTTTCACGTTGAAAACCTTGAAAGTGTGCAGGCAGGATTGGATATCGGAGATGGACTCTGCTTTCTGTTTTCTGACCATGGGTAGGTATCAGCTGTGTAACATCAATAACTAGATCGTTCCTTAGCTCTTGGCTATATGCATAATATTTTTTTTCCAATGGAAACAGATTTCAGAAAGAAAAGACAAATGCTCCAGGTTCTGATTCTTACAAGCTTTTCTACAAGTGACTGCCCCCCCCTCTCCACTTCTATGGCAAAAGACAGCTTGCAATAACAGCAGTGCATGCTGTTCACATTTAAGCTACAAGTTGAGGTAAGCTCAACTGATACACGGCTCCTTATCTAATGGGATGTTACACACAAAAATATCTTTCCAATGCACTTTGGATAAGGTCACAAAGTCAGATGCTCAAAGTGTAGGTCCGTGTGTCCAATTACATCTTTTAAACGTTCTCCTGACCACTCTTCTTGGAACTGCTCATTTTTATACTCCTAATTTTTTTTTTGGTTTTTACAGGCAGGCACCTGATATGAACAATTTCATCTTGAAGAGTTGAAAGCTGGCAAGTGTATAAGCAACTGAAAAAAGGCAATCTCTTGCTAGTGGGTAAAATTGGCAGTAGCTGGTTTCATTGGCTTGACCTTCAGCATGCATGATTTCTGAACATGCAGTTGAAAAATGGCTAAAAACATTTCCTCAACACTATATTTTGCCAGCATTTGCCTAACAGCAGTCTAAACTGCTGAAAAAAATCTTGATGATGGTCTCAAGAAAGTCAGAATCCGTTTGTTTTCTCTTTCAGTTTGCTCACAGCCTGCATAGGTCAGGCTGATACCCTTGGATTCTCACTTCCATGAGTAATGTATTTGCATTAACATTGTAAAACTTTTACATGATGAACAGAATATGGAATAAAAAGCATTTAAACCCAACTGCAAAAAGCCCCTCCATCTCAGCTTTAGGAGAGTGTTTGTGGCTCCATTTGATCCTATTGTCTGTGAAAAAAATTCTGTTTTCTACTGAAGTTTTAAGGGTGAGCAGGGTAGGAACTTTGCTCACATGTGCACGTGTCCTTGCTATTTGAATACTATTCTACAGGCAGCAAACTGCAGAAAACTTCTCAGTGTGAAAAGATGCAAAGAAAATATGCTCTTGAGATGTCATATTTGTCTCCCAGAGCTTTTCTGGGGAACCATGGCTCTGTCATGAATTAACTTTGGTTTACTAGGTCAAATGAGTGTAAGATCCTCAAAGGTAACATCACTGAGATAAGCTGGGTGGCTGTAGTTGGCAGTGTGTTGGGAATCGGGATGAAAATGTAGGCACAGCTTAGTGTGTTGCTCACAATGGAGGATGTCATCCCCTTAAGGCTAGAGCTGTTCCTTTTTAATGGTTTAGGAGCAATAATGAGGCTGTTAGACAGTGCCTTGTCACTGCTCTCTCAGCATACCCCAAAGGTAGCATGTTTTCCCATGCATATATTAAGAGAAACAGAGGTGTTGTAAAGCTCTTATAGAATTGTCAGAATCTATAGCAAAGAGAACTAACACAGAGACGAGGTATTTTCTTAGCACTAACACCTCTTTACAACTGTAAGTAATTGGATTAGAAAGTAGGAGAATGCATTCACTTTTTCCCTGTCTCAAAACCCTAATTGTTTGGTTTAAAAAAAACAAACAACTGTTCCATATTTCTTCAGGTGGATAAATGTCGTACTTAGTTTACTGCAATTTTGGGAAATAATTAATAGCTTCCTCTGTTTTAGCATTTCAGCTTGGAACAAATGTGGCAGTGCTTTAGAATTGAGCCCTCTGATTGTTCCCTGTTACTGAGCTGTGGATCTCTCTGCAGTGTGGTATGGGGAGCACGGCCCAGCTCCAGGGAGGGCAGGGTACTGTGAGGATGCTCCACTCCCTATGGAGTGTCCAGCCTTGGTCTAGGTTAGAGCTAGGCTCAGCAAAGCCTTTGATAGGTGATTGTGGGGTGGAGAGCTGTGGCCTTGGTGGCACCTGGTTTGCCCTGCAAACCTATTCCAGTTGGGCCAGGCTGCTTTGCTGATGTGCAGGCAGCTTGTGTCAGTGTGTCAGAAGGGTTTTAAAGACGGGCAGAACTACGAGACACTAGTGTAGTATAATACATAAAGCAAAGTTTTTAAATGGTGTTTGTGGTAGTGTTTTGATCTTGTGTGCATAATTATTTTCAAGAAGCTATTTATATTTTTTCAGCAGAGAACTAATAACCACTGGTATTAAAAAAAAAAATAAATAAAATGTCAGTTTTCACTAGTAATAAAAAAATCTGAGGTAATTTTGCCAGAGTGCTACTGAACAGCCCTTTTTCCAACTTATTTGAGTGAAATATAGCTATTTCTTCAGTTATGTAGCAATTTTATTAATATGCCTGAATTATGCATAGTTCTGTTTTAAAATGGTGTTTATTAAGAAGTTTGGCTTAATACAACTAATTAGGCTGTTATTAGGCTGCTAACATAGCAGACAAAACTATGCTGGAGTGCAGTATTGCTTGAGGAGCTAGATCTTGGATAAGCCACACACATGAAGTTAAGGGTACCTTGGGGACTTCGGTGCTTTGCAGGGTATGGTGGTTGTGTGGTAGTTTTCTTGAAAAGAAGCAACATCAGCAAAGCCAAAATAGCAAGAGCTTTACACCATGCTGGTAGTGAAATGATAATCAGGTGTTGAACTTTTCTGGTTTGGGACTCCTTCCCTGAGTCCTGGGCAGTCACCAGGGTCTGAATTTGAGCAATTGGGTGAGTTTAGTTTGACTATGAGAACTTGGACATCAAAAGTGTAATCTTGTTTACTGTCATCACTGGAGGAGCTCCAGGGAAATGTGTGCCACCGTCTCCTCTGCTGAGACAAAGTAGGAATTTGCCTGGTCAGTTGTGTTGGTATCACTCTCATGCTGAAACTAAGGCTGGGCAGCTGGGTATGTCCAAGCAGATGCTGAGGCAGCACTTCAGCATAAATCCTGTCCCAGTGCTGTGCCTTGCAAGGCAGCTGGAAGCACTGAGAGCCTCTCGTCGCAGGCTGTAGCTCTACCTACCCCAGCAAGCCTTGAAGACAAAAAGCATAGTAGGATATCACAATGTTATCCATGTCCCTCCTCTCCTGGCCTTTTCTTTCCTCAGAAGAGGAAAAAAATAATTCTACTCTTCCACTGTTCTTTTAAAACCTCCCAGGCGTACTCCCACCTCCACAAGTCCCCTCCGCATCCCCCCACCATGTCTTCAGACTGTCTCCTGGGTACTGACTAGCTAACTGATGAGGACATTCATGTGGTGGCTGCAGTAGTCTGTTTTGTGATATATAAGGAATAAATTTTTAGTGTCAGGGAACTGTTAACTCCTGCTTGTGCCTTGAGTTCCTCTGACAAAGGAGGAGGAATGAAGTGGGTAGTGAAGTGTGCAAAATTATTCAAAAAATCGAAGAGAATTTGATTAGAAAATCAAAAACCTTCTTTGGTGCAGGTATCATATGGTCTATTACATACTTTCATTTTTTCTGCAATGCTTCACTACTGCAGTAAAATTTAAATAAAAATGTTATAATGTGTTAAGCGCTAACATGGCATAAAGCCCATTTTTTGGTAACACTCATTCTACTGAGTTATTTGTATGGTACACACGGGCAAGAAAGCTATTTAGTCAAGTCCTCTTTGAGAGCCTGTGATGGGGAAAAAAAGCCTTTAAGAGACCTATTTACTTTTATTTTTCTTGGCCTGTCTTACTACATTCTTATCCTTTAAATAGAAGCAAATTGGTGCATAACAATGTATTGTCAGAGGTTTCTTTTCCCTTATACTAGGGGAAAAAACAAGTTAAAATATTTAAGTTATTCTGTCTGATTTTTGTGGGTTTTCTTGCAATCACTTTATCTCATTTGAATTTTTTTTTTCTGCCTGTAAACTGTGTGAAACATCCATATACAGCAGAGGGAATTGATGAATGCTCCTCAGGGGAGTAGTTCAGGCTATGAACAAACTGTTGTCAAATGTAGAACGTAAACAAACTGAAAATTCAGTTTCCACCAGCCTAATCATTTTTTGATGGTAGTATTGGACCAAAACCTGGGATAATAGCAATGAGAGCTTCCCTAAAAGAGGCGTGAGCCTATACAGGATTGTCTCCCGTCAGTGTTGCACTAGCATCCTGTCTCTCATGTTCTTACTCCACTGGCCTCCACCTTGGATATTATAAGGTTGGTAGGATGCAGCATGGCCTGTGCGAATTTACTTGGGAAGTGCGACTGCTTTCCCCTGTGAACAGCAGAGTTCAACTCTTCCTACCTGACTTGCCATTTTCTTTCTTGTAAAAAGTATCCCCATGTCTCCATAAGGATTGGGTTGTTAGGGTGGATGTAGACCAGGGATCTAAAATGTTGTGTAGTCAGACTTCAGAGAATTATTTTTTTCCTCTTGCTGTTTTCCCTTTTCAAGGTGCAAAGGCATTCTTCATCCTGCCAGAGGGAGGGATCTTTGCTCCACCCTCAGCAAGGTGGAGCTGTGGATGGGCCACCAGAGCTCTGTGCAAATGTGTTCCTCTGCCTGGTGCCAGTTCTGCCAGCTTTCTGGGCCTGGTGAGAACCTCACAGCAGAGCAGCACACCTGCTGTGGGTTGATTTTTCTTTTTTTAACTTTTTTTTTATTCTTCTCAGCTGCAGAGGGTGAAGTATTAGTATCTTCTTTGTTTGCAGCCTGGCAGTGGGAGCATGTATATGAAAGCGTGGTGGTTCAGGACTGCCTCCAAACCTGAGCACATTAACTGTTCTTAATGTAACTTGTGGCTTCGTCTAAGACCTCTGAGGTAAGACCATAAACCTAGTCAAAGATCCACAGAAAGCACTTCCAGCTCTATGTTTGTTAAATCGGTTCTGTTTCCTTTCAGTTCTAGATTCTCTTCCTTGAGGGCAGCAGCAAACGTAGCAAAGGTGACTGATGAAGTCCTTCCCTGAGACTGCTGTTGTCTTCCTCGGGTTATCCATTTGGCAGTGAAGATGCATTGATCAAATGGGTTATATTTGTGAAAGTACCTTGGAGCCACCAGGGCCTGGGAAGGTTGACAGTTGTGATATCCCAGCTTCTTTTGTGCTTTTGCCGACCTGTCTGTGTACCCCAGGTTCTGTAGTGGCCCTGGCCCAGAGATTAACCTTAGAATGGAAATTGTCTGTCTGGGCTGATGGTGGAAGCATCCCAGCATTTGGATATGCAGAAGCACTGCCAAATGAAGATCCACAGCATGGTACTGATGAGCCCACTATGTGAACCTGTATGGTCATAATCCAATTGCTTATTGAAAATATCTCTTACAGAAACTCTTGAGATAAAATCTCTGCTGGAGAAGCAGCATCTATAGCTGTCATGCATACATTCCTAAGGAACAAAGTCATCACTGTATACCTTAGCAGGTGCTGCTTCTTTCTCCAATTTAACTTTGAAACGCAAAGAAAGATTCCTACTTGGGTTTTGGGTGTTTGTGGTGTTTTTTGTTTCTTGTTTGGTTGTTTTTTGTGGGTGCGTTTTTTTGTGTGTGTTTGTTTTCATAGGGCTTGTAATGAAACAAAAAAGTTTAAAAGCTCCTGATAAGAAATAGCATGGCACTGTCACCTCTGCAGTTCTTGTGACTTCATATCATATGTACAAAGGACAATGTCTTGCTCTATAAATTACTGTGGAGGCAGCCAGCAGGAGCTGACCTGGACCACTCCTGGTGGGGAGGAAGACAAATGGGAAACTGAGAATCCTTTCATGGTTACTTTGCTTCTTGGAATCGGAGGGACTGTTTGAATACTGCATGATTCCTAATGACTTCTGCTTTCCCCCCTGCCCCCAGGATTTAAAATATTTAAGTTGCTGAAAGACTCTGTTTTGAAATCCCCTAAGTGGGAAAGCACTGATTGCTGGCAAGTTCAAGTGTAAAAATTGGTTTAAATGCTCATGGGGGAACAGTGCAGTGGAGGTGAATGGTACACTGAAGGTGGGAGTACTCTAAGTCACAATGCATTTCTTGTTTGATGTTCACTGCTGTTTTCTAAGGGCACAGCTAGTAAATACTGAAGCCAAAGTCCACTAAGTCTATCAGAAGAATCTTATTGTAATTAATTTGGATTTGGATTAATTCCTCCTTCCAAGGTACTTCACCTTAAATTTCTGTCGTAAGGTGTGGATCACTTTTCTTTAGATGTTTCATGTTTATGGCTGAGGAGAATCAGACTTTGGGTATGTATCTTAACTATGAGCTAACATAAGCTATGGGAATCTATAATTAAGTAGTTTTGATTCTCAGGGAGGAATAGGTAAACATGTTCTTTTCTTTTCACTTACAAGTATTTAGAATAACTTTCTTTGAAGCTTTTTAAAAGAATTAAAAGCAATGTTTTGGGAAAGTTAAAAGGAAAGTTAATATTGCTGCTTAGGGATTGCTTTTGCCTGGTGAGGATTACCAGATGCTCAAATTAATTTATTGCCTAAGCTTTATCTGACCCCTTTTTAGCGGTGAGGGTTAATCCACTGAAACAATTACTTGGTTCTGTATTGTATGCCATTACATATTGCAGAATGAGTTTGGGTTGTTGATTACTTAGTGTAACAGGAATGATGGAATATAAAGAGGAGCAGTATTTGAGGTATGTAGTGGGGCCATCTGATGCTGTGTCCCAACATCATACCACACAGTATCAAGGCATTTTTCTATTTACTTAGAGCTGTGCTGGGAGCACTGTCTTGCAGCACTGGAAGTTTGTGACAGAACTGGTTTGCAGCTTTCTTTACAGCACTCCACACAGTGCACCCTCTCTGGCTCTTCTTCCCCCCTTGTGAGTGGGAGGAACATGCTGGACGTGTCTCCCTTGAATGTTTCCATTTAATTTCTGTTGGCTTTGTGACAGCCCAGAACAAAGTGCTGCTGCTCCATCCACTCTGTGAGCAGGCTGTCCTTGGCCTGGCTGGGGGGATGCTGTGCTGGGCAGGGTCCTCCAGCTGGTCTGTGGCTGTGGAGCAAGCATCACTGTCATCCCTGTTTGCTGGGGGAGGCAGTTCTCAGCCTCCTGAAGGGCTTGGACATAAGGTGTTTTACCCAGGCCCTTTTTTTTTTCCTTTAAAAATCTAAAGAGAAAGGACAGATTTTTATTTTTATTTTTTTTAATCTCACATAAAGATAAAGCTTTCCCTACATTAAAAGACTATCAGTGGAGTGGTGAAATCAACTCTCAAAAGGGAGAAAATGGCAGATTTAAGGTTGCCCAAGTAATCATACTATGGCTTACCATATGTGCATATTTTAATGCTCTCCTTTATGGTCACATTGGCCACATAAAATGTTTTCTGAGACTCCTATTTATCCAGCACACAGGAGGGACTCTCTACCTAACGATCAGCTCACCAGTGCTTCGGTTTTTGTCACTTGTGTGTGAACCTTGGGCTATGTTAACTGCATGCTGTTGAAGTGATGCTTTCAGGATAGGATTATTAACTAACACGTGAGCTTTCCCTTGGTTCTCATTAATATAATAGCTTAATGTTGCTCAGGCAATGATTATTTTGCCTCCCTCACCTGCAAACGGAGGGCATATCTTTAATTTTAGAGACATGAGTAACTGAGATATGGAGAAAAAAGTGTTACTTGGACTGCCTGATTTAAAAGGCTTTTATTTTGAAGGGTCCTTAGTATTACATACCTTCAGGAATGGATCAACGAAAGTGTCATCACATTTTTCTGACACATGAAGACAAATAAGAAGGGCTTGGTTTTTTTCCCCTCTAATGTCATTCCTGTAAACTGCAGGATTTCTGATTTTAAATTCAGCTGGTGAAAGATGCCATTTAATGTTAGCAAGGTCACATAGTGGAGAGGAGTAAGTAACCTTGAAAGTTACCAGTCTCTCCAATAATTACATTTTTGTTTTATCAGGAAGATATCTGCTCTTTCTCTGGTGTTTGTCTGCTGTGAGCTAGTGATGTTCTGTGCACTCACTTGTGGCTGTGGAAGGAGATGGTTGCTACCTCCTCCATACCAATCCAGAGCAGAATTACAGTCTTTGCAGCAATAAAGTCTAATAAGAGGTGGCATTAGGATGCTTCCCACTTTTCCCTCCTCTGAACATTGTTTGCTGGAGCTCCTGGGGATTTTTGGATGCATGGCACCAAGCAAGGCTGGCTAGTCCATGGTGTGGGAGTGGGTGCTCAGAGCACCTCTCAGGCAGCCTGTGAGTCCCAGAGTGTGGTGCTGGATGGTTCCATGGCCTGGTGTTTGTTCCTCTGAACTGTATCAGGGAGGAATTGTAGTAACATCTTGTTCCGTGTGATCTCATTAACTTGCCAGTTCAGTCTTTTTTTTCCATTAGAGTGTCTCAGTCCAGCCTTGTGACTGTTACAGTGTGAGGACAGACTAGAGACCTGGGCAAAGGGGAACCAAATGAAGTTCAACGAGGGCAAGTGCAGAGTCCTACACCTGGGGAAGAATAATACCATGGTTAGGAATAACACTGGGTTAGGGGCATCCTGGTGGACAATAAGTTATTCATGAAACAGCAATGTGCCCTTGTGGACAAGAGGGCCAATGGTATCATGGGGTACATAAAGAAGAGTGTGGCCAGCATGTCATGGGAGGTGGTTCTCCCTCTCTACTCTGCACTAGTGAGACCACATCTGGAGTATTGTGTCCAGTTCTGGTCTCCACAGCTCAAGAGAGGCAAGGAAATACTAGAGAGTGTTCAATGGAGAGCTACAGAGAAGGGACTGGAGCATCTCTCTTATGAGGAAAAGCTGAGAACGCTGGGGCTGTTTAGCCTGGAAAAGAGAAGACTGAGAGGGGATCTCATTAATGTTTACAAATATCTGAAGGGTGTGTGTCAAGCAGAAGGGGCCGGACTCTTGTCAGTGGTGCCATGTGACAGGATGAGAGGTAATGGTCACAAACTGGAACATGGGAAGTTGGAAGTTCCACCTCAACATGAGGAAAAACTTCTTTACTGTGAGAATGACAGAGCTAGCCTGCCTGGTTGTGAACACTTGCTGTCTACAATATAATACCCCTCTAATGCAGAAACAGGAATCATTGTTCTCCTCAGTGAACTGTGTTGTGAAGGCCAGTGGCTTTGGTATGACTGCATTAACACGTGTCCTTGAGTAAATTGAGATATGTGTTGCAATGATATAGAGAATGATTTTTGTATGTATTAATCTTTTGTGTAGATTGGGCAGGGTGTTTGCAGGGCAAAACAAATTAAGCATATGTGTGTTGTTCCATCTATTTCTTTGCTATACCCTTGATTTGTATCTTGTCAGGATTTCACACCACCTATGCAAATGTGCTGGATGTGTAGTTAGCCCCTGTTTATTCAGTATCAGTTTTTGTAACTCCCTGACACTATTCCCTTTTAAGCAATAAATACAGAAAAAGAAATAAAATGAAAAGACCACAAATGCCAAGAAAATGTTCAAAATTCAAAGAAAAGAGAATCTAAAGTAAAACCATCCATCTGAGACAAAGCAATGGTAAAGGGATGTGCTGTTTGTCCCGTACACCGTACTCTGCTATGGTCCATCCACTGTTTGATAAGAAATAGATTAAACCAGCTGTGAACTTGATAGATCTTTTCAGTGGAAAGACTGGACCTGATGAACATCTGAAGTATCTTGCTTAGGACTCCAAAGCTGCGTTGCTTTGTCATCCCAGGACAGAAATGCAGCACCATATGGGTAGTGGTAGAGATGCAGTTCCTGGTGGAGTGGTGTGTTTGTGGTGTTCAATTCTGTCTGGGAGAGCAACGTAGGAAGTGACAGGCACTGCTGCTGCTGAGAACTGGCTTTGTCCTTTGGGTAGTTGCTTAGGCTGATGGCTTAGATCAGACTGACTGCAGTCAAAGATTGGAAGATGGGTGTCCCGTTGGGAGCTTTCAAAGTTTGGGGGTTTATTTTTTTTTTTCCAAAATAATTTAAGCAGTCTTCCAGGGGATGAATACAGATATTTTTTTTGACAGATTAAATAGTAAATTAAACACTGTATTTATTAGGTAGTCTTGTAACACTGTACATTTAGATTTGCTGTTCTGTTATTCTGCCCTTTCCCGCATGGATGCCTTTGTGACAGCTTCAAGTAGAGGATACTGAAATTGGTGTATAGAGGAAAACTGTCACTGGGACAGTCACAAACTATTTCACGTGGCGAAAGCAAGAAACACATGTCTTGCCTATTTACAGATTTCTAAGTCATCAAAACATAGTATTTGCTGCTAATGGATGATTCTTTAACAGAAACATTTATTTCCAAAGTGCTGTGAGGGTGAGATATGGGTATGTTAAGGTCTGACTTTGTCTTGAGTTTCTTAGCATTTTATGCTCTCTAAGTGGCATTTCTACTCAGTGTTACAAAAGCCAAGCTTACCTTGACAAAGAAACCCAAAGAAAGAAAACCAAAATCTGTGAATGCAAAAATGTAGGTTCCCAGGCCTGATGGATATGTTGAAGCACAGAATCCAAGGATTCACAGTCCTGGCTAACTGGGGAGGTCCCAGGGGACTGGTGGTTAGCAAATGTGATACCCATCTACAAGAAAGGTTGAAAGGAGGATCTGGGCAACTACAGACTTGTCAGTCTGACCTTGGTGCCAGGGAAGGTCATAGGGCAGATCATCTTGAGTGCCATTACAAGCCAACCAGGGGATCAGTCCCAGTCAGCCGATGGTTTATGACAGGCAGGTCCTGCCAGACGAACCTGATCTCCTTCTGTGACAAGATGACCTGCCTAGTGGTCTGTAAAGCCTTTGACCCAGTTTCCCCCACTGTTCTTACGAGAAAACTGTCTGCCCCAGGCCTGGACAGGCCTATGCTCTGCTGCATCAAACACCATCTGGATGGCCGCACCCAGAGAGTGGTGGTGAATGGAGTTAAATCCAGCCGGTGGCCAGCCACAAGTGGCGATTCTTCAGGGCTTAATGTTGGGACCACTTCTGTTTAACATCTTTATCAATGATCTTGATGAGGAGATAGAAGGTACCCTCAAAAAGTTTGCAGACAACACCAAACTGGGTGGGAGTGTTGATCTGCTTGAGGTTAGGAAGGCTCTGCAGAGGGACCTGGACAGGCTGGATCAATGGGCCAAGGTCAATTGTATGAGCTTCAACAAGGCCATGTTCTGGGTCCTGCACTTGGGCCACAAAAACCCCATACAATGCTATAGGCTTGGAGCTGAGTGGCTGGAAAGCTGCCCAGCAGAAAGGGACCTGGAGGTGTTGATCAACAAGTGGCTGAATATGAGCCAGTGGTGTGCCCAGGTGGCCAAGGCGGCCAATGGCACCCTGGCTTGTATTAGAAATAGTGTGGTCAGCAGCACCATGGAGGTGATTGTCCCTCTGTACTCAGCACTGGTGAGGCCACACCTTGAGTACTGTGTCCAGTTTTGGCCACCTCAATATAAGACAGACATAGAGGTGCTGGAGTGGGTCCAGAGAAGAGCAACTAAGCTGGTGAAGGACCTGGAGAACAAGTCTTATGAGGAGCAGCTGAGGGAACTGGGGCTGTTTAGTTTGAAGAAAAGGAGGCTGAGGGGAAACCTTATTGCTCTCTACACTATCCGAAAGGATGTTGTAGAGAGGTAGGTGCTGATCTCTTCTCACAAGTAACTAGTGACAGAACAAGAGGGAATGGCCTCAAGCTGCACCAGGGGAGGTTTAAACTGGACATTAGGAAAACTTTTTTCACTGAAAGCGTTGTCAGGCACTGGAACAAGCTGCCCAGGGAGGTGGTTGAGTCACCATCTCTGGACGTGTTTAAAAGCTGTGGAGGTGCAGTGCTTGGGACTATGATGATTCTGTGGCTTTAAGAAATCATGAATGAGTCATCTTGGCAGTGCTGGGGTGCCTAAAAGAAGGAAAATTTTATTCTGGGTATTATCAAGAGTTGTGTACATAAGATTCAGGTGTAGCTTTGTGTGCAGTATTGATGAAACCTCACCAGAGAGTCATATTGAAGTTTTGTACATCACGCCTTAAGTAAGAAGTAGATTGATTGAAAGTAGTTGAAAAAAAGGGTCTTGAGAAGACTAGAAGACAATTTTAATTGTGAGGAAAAAAGGGAAAATCACTGGGTTTGAGTTGTTTCTGTCCCAAGTCTCTGTTTTTGCCATGCTTGTGGGAGGTCAAACCACCTTTTCTGCCTGAGAAGCTGAGGCTCTCCTCTGCCTTTACACTCGGGAGACCGCACGCTGAATCACTGAATTTTTAAGGCACTGAACCTTTGGTGCTTCTGAAGTCACAGGCACCCACCCTGCTGTGAAGCATTTGAGAGGCCCAGTTTGATGCCTTTCTTCATGGTGTTTCTTGCTGTTGTCCACCAGTACGGTTTATCTTAGCAGGTAAAATAACTCTGCACTGAGTCAAGTCCTATGTTTCCTCTTGGAGATAAACTGCAAATATAAGTATCAAAATGAAACAAAATACATGGTTACACTCTTGTAGCCACTGATCTTAATAGTAATTTACAATTGTTTTTTTCTCAAGTCCCCACTCCACCCACCCTATCCTCAGGGTTACAGTTCCCTCATGGCACCAGTTCAAGACAGCAGTTAATATTTGTCTTAAGGATATTGTTATTCAAGACAAGCCTTTTAATATTTTCCTAGTGTTAAACCCCATGAGAATTGGACTTTACCCCCTGTTTGAACTTTAGCATATCCTTTTCTATTCTGAAGGTAGATGCTTTTTAAAATGAAGCCTGATTTGTCCTTCTTCCAAACAATCCCTTATGAGATGCCCCATCCAGAGCATGGCAGGGAGGCAGCAGGGCTGGCTGGGCGGGCACGAAAGGGAGCTAGGCAGTAGGAGCTGCTGCCCCACACCTGCCATGCACCCCAGCCACTCCTTGTACCCCTCTGCCCAGCTCCCTAGAGCTGCCATCCCTTTGGGGGGGATCAACTGTAGGCCAAGATCACCACATCTCGCTCTTCCTTTACATTCACTCTGCCCTGTTGGTATTAAGATCACCAGCTGTTCCCACTGGTGTGCTGAATTAAGTGGAGACCCTTGGTTTCCAGTGCAGCTTAAGCTAGGTTTAAAATGTCCTCTGCTGGTCGATGGGAAGGCTGTTCTGTTGTACCAACTGACTCCCTAATAACTCTGTTTTAATTAGGTGGGCTAATGGTTCTACTGCAAATGCTCTCTGGTCCTTGTAGCTCTTTCGTGGCTTTGAAATGAAGATAGAAGTATTTGCAAGAATTTTTCTCTTCTGAAGTTACTGTTTATGTAGTAGAGCTGCAGACCATTCTGTTACTTTTTTTGATAAGCAGTAACATACTTCAAAGTTTCTTCATATGTTGTGCATCAAATAAAGGGAACCAAAAGCATGTAGCACCATTTGTTACCATTCATTGCTGTTAGGGTTTGAAGTTGTTGTATACAGGTAAGTGACTGCTCTGCAGTTGCTCACGTTTTGATTAATGTATGTATCTGGCTAGAATGATTTTGCTGCCTTGTTTTTTGCACTGCTTCCTTTTTATTTTATACTCAAATACCCAATCACAAAAGATAAACACCATGGTGCAGGAGCCTGGAGCTACTGAGACTCCTGTGCTGTGTGTTGTGTTTCCAGTGTGGGAGAGCGATGAGGAGAGACAATGTGTTTCACTCTGCTGCTGTCACCCACCCAGGCATGCTGTGTGGGCAGAATGAAACTGTCCTCACAGATTTTGAGCACCCTTATGTTTCATTTCTATTTCTCATTGGTTTTATTACTCAGAAGAAGGGCTGAGAAAAAGAAGGGAAGAGGTTAGAAGGTGTTGGAAAAGCAGGGGAACAGTGGCAAACTGACCAACTGCTTGCTTTGTTGATGTACTGAGAAGTAAGTCCCTTTAGAGTAGTGCATGCAGTGAGGGTGGAGAGCTCAGTGTCTTGCCATAGGTGTCCTGTCATCTGAAATAAGGAGGTGCTTGGCTGGGTTCTTGCAATATATGGAGTTGACTTGATAGACCTGCTTTGGAGAGAGATCTGTGTACTAAGGTAGAAAGGCAGATATCCTGGAAAGTAACTTCAGCTGCTGCTGTCCAAAGAAAAGATGATCTAGGGAGGAAGAGGTGTGCTGAAAGCTATGTGGCAAGGATAGTCTGGAGAGATGGACCTAACATGGGAGGTAGAGCTACAGAAATGAGAGCTCTCGGAGATTTGGTATGTAGGGAGAGAAGGAAGGCACTATAAAGTAAGTTGGATTTCCTGATTCACAAATTCTTCATGTTCCTTTAAGTCCTACAAGTCTTTCATGATGGAAATCTGGAGGCAAATTGACTTGTAAAGAAGAGCATGAATGAATGCACATCACACTCTCCAAACAATTTTCTTTTCAGAGGGAAAAATGCAAGATGCATTTGGTTTATAATCTTCAAAGAAGACAGTTGTCAGTGAAGGTCTTGATAATACTCTCACTGGTGTAACAGGAAAACTGTGTATTCATCATCCAGGGAATCAATGCCTTGAGTCTACAATAAATGAGTCTTTTATTTAAGAGACTACTAATGCTGTGACAAACTGGCAATTAATGTCATTAATGATTAAAGCTTGATTGTGTTAGAAGTTGTATTTAATGATTAGTAGTAACATCAATGTATATTTATAAAAAGTTAATGGCTTTAGAACAACTTACTGGCTGAGGAGAAAATTGCTTTCTTCCTCTTAAATACCAAGTTAATGCTGCTTTTGTCAGAAGTATTTGGAAGTAGGCAGCATTGTTTATTCGTAAAATCAACGTAACTTTGAGAAATTGCTATAAGCACATTTCACCAACTTAAAGCTAGATAAACAGAGCTGAAAGAACCTGAATTTTTTGCATTGTCTCTCAATATCTGTAAGTGAAGTTAGTTTTGTATTAATTTTTTTTTCATTCTTATCATGGCTCAATGAAAATGACATTAGAAAGTTCAGTAAGACAGAAAACTGCTTTCAAGTCAAACACTCCCAAGTGTTTTGCTGATCCGAAGAGAAAAAAAGACACAAAACACTCTGATCTGTGCTTTCTCAGCCCATTTAATTGCACATTAGTTTCATCCATGTAATTTAAACTGTAAATTTGCTGCTCTTAGGTTATTTATTTTGTGCACATAGAGTATTCACCTAAGGATTATTCTTTCATTGTGCGATGCAAAATGAATGAAATTATACATGTTTTGAGCTGATTATCCAAAACTGTCATTTCAATAATCAAAATGAATTGGTGTCAGAGGGATGCTGTCCATAGCTTAAATGAAAATACCTAAGAAACACAAGTCCATGCAAGAGAAGGTGCCATGGTGGAGACAATACTCTGTTTGCGTATTTGTTTAGCTTTTCAATACATACTGTTATCCCAGGCAAAAGTAGTGTCTCCAGACACGTCTGACTGATTTAGCTTGGAAGTACAGGGAACTACTAGTCTTCCTCTTGTTGGGCTTTTCTTTTTATTATTCAGAGTCTAGTTTATGTAGATGCCTGATGCTTCTAGTTGTTGATCAAACTGGGGAGGTGGGGGAAGAAAAAAGAAAAAGTGAGGTTGGGCTTGTCTGATTAATATTAGAAGAGGTTTTCATACTGAATTGAAGGGAAACTGAATTTTTCATTTTTTTGGGTCAAATGCAGTGTTTCTGATGTGTCAGAATAGTTTATTCTGATGTATCTGAAGTTAATTGTGTTGACACCTCCAAAAAAATGTGTCTGTTTCCCTTTCCAAGGGAAAATGAAGTTCTCAAAACAGGGCCAGGAGCAACGTTCCCCTTTGTGCAAGGGCTGAGTCAGCTTGAACTGAGATCATGGTGCAGGGTTGTCATTCCTGTTGGAGGGGCTGTGAAGCCAGATCCCAGCATTCACTGGGATCAGCCACCATCCTTTATACGGTTCAGAACAAGAATTTCAATCTGGATTTCCAAGACTTCTTACGTGGGAGAAGAGAGTAGTGTGAACAGGATAATGTGGGTACTCCAGAGCTGAGGAGAGGTCAGGGTCTTTGGGTAAAAGGGAACAGTGGTTTGCAAATCTAACCTTAATTTGGGAGTGGGCACGTCTTCTTTAGAAGAGCTGGAAAATTTAATGTTGTGGAAATGTCAGCATAGATTATTCTGAAACTGCTGAAATAAACTGTTAAGATATTTTTATTTATGTTTTGATAATGTTTTGCTGAATCTGAACCACATAAGCCCAACAGTTTGAAAACATTTTCTCTTTTTTTGCAGCCAAAGTGTTTGGCAAAATTGACTTGTATATACCTGTTGATTTGGTTACCCTGAAGTACCACTCCTGAAAAAAATTATTTGTCTAAAACAAAAGCTGAAAAATACTAAGTCTGGTTCTCATCTTACAGACAAATGCCAACTGTCTTTTCTACTGGGTATGCATTTTATAAATTAATTTGGTGATTACATGAATTAAAAATAAGACTGTCTGTTAGCATAACAATTTGTGATAATACATAAAATAAATAAATTCTTTTCTTCTCCATTGCATTTCCTTAATATATTTCTGTTGCCATTCAATGAGTGCACAGCAGCCATTGAATGGCATCAGTAGTGAAGTGATTATCATTCACAAAGTAGTTGAGACTGAAGAGTTAGAAATACGGAGTGGGAATGACATTTATAGTGCTGGCTGTGAAATACTCATGGAAATCTGCTTCTTTCATAAATATGCATTTGACTTTGGGTTAGCATTTAATAAGTGGAATTGCTCAAGATGATAAAGATGGCTTATTACATGTGGATAACCTTAGGAAATATTTTTGTCTGCCATGTAAAAAAAAAGTCTAAAAAAACCCATGAAAAGGCTTTAAGTTACAAAAAGTAAAAGAGGTTTGAATGTAAAGTTAATTGGGGTTTAGAGTATCTAAAGGAAGTTCAAATTCTTCTCTGCATTTACATAAAGGGAGTCAAGGCCCATTCTGAATGCAAAAGGAATGCAGCTTGATTTCTTTCTGAATGTGTCAAATGTCTTCAAGGCACCCTCGCCCTGAGGTTGAAGATGTCCGTGTGCCAAGTACAGGCTTTGTTTTACTGTAGCACACAAAAATGTCTTCAGTGAGGGACAAACGACTTGGAGGTGATCTTTTAATTCTGGGACTGCTTTCAAGGCAAGTTACTTTCTTGCTTGTTGCTTTTGGGCTATCTTGGATGCTGCAGTAGCAGTCAAAACCACTGGCTCTTTGTGTTGCCATGAACAGTTCTCATGGTAAGGTAGGCTATGTAGTAAGCAATAGTATTTTGTTGTATACTTAAGACTGAAACAGATGATTGATACCAGTAACAGGCTGCCTTTAAGAAGATGTAAGAGTATTTAAGAAATGTTAAGCTAAGTTGAACTTCAATGAAGTCACTTTATCTTTGTTTCCCTCTTAGGAGGACCTACAGATTTCTTGAACTGAGTTTCCTGAAAAAGGAATTTTTCCAGAATTGTTCTTCGTTCTTTGTTTCCTTTTTTTGCTTTTTCTTGTCACATTATTTTATGATTTTCTCCAGGCCATAGGTTTGTTGTCATAGTGAGGATACTAATCTTTGCAAAATAATAAAATGATTTAATTTTTCTGACAGCAGGAAGGGAAAGTAGATCAAATTTTTGATATGCAATATCAGAAGCATTCTTCTTGGCAGGAAACTTGTACAGATGAGAGGTCTCCTAAACAAAACCCAAACTTTTATCTTCATGTGGAGATTTTAATCAAGTTTTAGATTAATAAAGGTTGACCCTGCTTAGAGTGGTTGTTTACTTGCCTATTCTAAAGCCATGCCTTTTTTTTTTTTTAAGGCACATGGTACTATATTTCCTTAGGGGGGAAAAAAAAAAAACCACAACAAACAACAAAAACAAAACTCAAACCCAACACTAACAACCAAACAAAAAACTGCCCAAAAATTGGAAGTTAAAAATGTTCCTGCAGAGTTCCTTGGTAACTATTTTGGTTTGACATTTTAATTATAGCCCAAAGACCTCAACATTACTTTAAACTTGCTACCTCCATATAGTAGAGAATTTTCTTTGCTCCCAAGAGCCTGCAGTCAAAGTGGACAGATAAAGCAGGTGTTTGGAGCAAGCATGTGGACTGGGGTCACTTTAGCTGAACCTGCACACTCCAGTACTGGCTTGTTTCAGAAGATCCTACTAGTGCAAGATACTGGGGATTAAATTCGTTTTCATATGAGTAGACTGTTCCCTGTAAAAGGCAGGCAAAGGTGGCTCAACCAGGACATAAGTTTGAAAATTCCCTGTGTTCTTCCTGTGCCTTAGTTGTATAGATTTTATCTTTTTTTTTTAATTATCATTAGTTTTTCTGGACTTTAACCTCCTGGCTTCAGTTTCTTCTTTCTTGGCTCATGCTTCAGGCCAAAGACATTTAAGAAAATATTTAATTGAAAGTCCCAACATAAATAGCTCTATCTTGTCAGAATGCACAAGAGAGGTAACACCTGCAGGTTACTCCCTGAGAAAGATCCTTCCAGCTGTCCCAGGACACTTAGAGTACAATGGGAATGCCTAGAGGGGTATTCTATGAAAAGGGTCCTTTTCAGTTTGTGAATTTATAACCTCCTTTGGCTTCTGACATATATAACAGCTGGAAAATCTGATTTTCTTTAAAACCCTGGGGCAAGTTCCTTTAACAAGGTAAGAAATACAATGATAGGAACTTCACCTTGAAATTGCAATTAAAGGCAAACCATTTATATCACCATTGAAGGCAGCTACTAAGTTACTCTTGAACACTCTCCTTACTTAGTTTACCTTGAAATAAACTTAAAGAGATCTGTCTTCACAAACATCACCTTTCAGGAAAACCTATCTTTGCTGTCAGTGAAAAAAGCAGCCGTCTGTTCCTCTTCCACAGCAGAGCCCAGGGCATGCTGTACTGCAACACCCAGGTCTTTGCAATGACTGGCCAAGACCAGCCCTCAGGAGTCCCAGATGTTGAAAACCACAGAGGAAGTCAGGAGAAAGGAAGGTTTTGCCTCAGTTGAAGAGGATTGGGTTAGAGATCAGTTAAGCAAACTGAACGTCCACAAGTCCATGGGTCCTGATGGAATGCACCCGCGAGTGCTGAGGGAGATGGTGGAAGTCATTGCTGGGCCACTCTCCATCGTCTTTGAAAAGTCCTGGAGAACAGGAGAGATGCCTGAGGACTGGAGGAAAGCCAATGGTGGAAAGCCACTCCAATCTTCAAACAAGGCAAGAAGGAGGACCTGGGTAATTATAGGCCAGTCAACCTCACCTCCATTCCTGAAAAGGTGATAGAATAGCTTGTTCTTGGCATCATCTCAAAGCATGTTGAGGAAATGAGGCTTATCATGAGTAGTCAGCATGGATTCAATAAGGGGTAGTCATGCTTGACCAATTTGCTAGCTTTTTATGATGGCATCCCTAGATGGGTAGTCAAGGGGAAAGCAGTGGATGTGGTCTGCCTCGACTTAAAGTTTTTGATGCTGTCCATAGCCAAGCTTAGGAAGTGTGGATTGGATCATTGGGCGGTGAGAGGCATTGGGAACTGACTGAAGGAAAGAGCTCAGAGAGTTGTGGTCGATGGGACAGAGTCCAGTTGGAGGCCTGTGCCTAATGGTGTGCCCCAAGGGTCAGTACTGGGTCTGGCCCTATTCAATATATTAATCAATGACTTGGACAAAGGGATAGAGTGTACTCTCAGCAAGTTTGCTGTTGGTACAAAACCGGGAGGAGTGGCTGACACACCAGAAGGCTGTGCTGCCATCCAGCGTGACCTAGGCAGGCTGGAGAGCTGGGTGGGGAGAAATCTAATGGAATTCAATAAAGGCAGGTATAAAGTGCTGCATCTGGGCAGGAACAGTGCCATGTATCAGTACAGGCTGGGGGCTGATCTGTTGGAAGGCAGCTCTGGGGAAAAGGACCCTGGAGTCCTAATGGAGAACAGGATGACCATAAGCCAACAGTGTGTCCTCACTGACAAGAAAGCCAGTGGCATCCAGGGATGCATGAGGAAAAGTGTGGCCAGCAGAACAAGGGAGGTTCTCCTTCCCCTCTACTCTGTGCTGGTGAGGCCTCACCTGGAGTACTGTGTCCAGTTCTGGGCTCCTCAGTTCAAGAAGGACAAGGGACTACTGGCGAGGGTCCAGTACAGGGCCACTAGGATGATTAAGGGCCTGGAACACCTATCATATGAGGAAAAGTGGAGAGCTGGGTCTCTTTAGCTTGGAGGAGGCTGAGGGTGGATCTTATAGATGCTTATAAATATCTAAAGGGTGGGTGGCAGGCAGAAGGGGCCAGGCTCTTCTCAGTGACAGGACTAGGGCAATGGCCATAAACTGGAAAGCAGGGTGGCTTGACCTCAACATGAGGAAATACTTCGTCATTATGAGGGTAACAGAGCACTGGAACAAGGTCCCCAGAGAGTTGGGGGATCTCGAACTCTGGAGACTTTCAAAACCGGACGAGGTGATCTTTAGATTTCCCTTCCAACCCCTACCATTCTGTGATCCTGCTTCAGGTAATTTGGCTCAGTACTGTGTCCATGTGTGATGCTTTTAGGGTTTTTTCCCAGACAAGGCTTTTTGTGTGTTTGTGATGGTCACACTCATAGGTTTGTGGGGTTTTTTTGGTGGTTTGGTTTGGTTATTTTGACCATCTCTATATAAATCTTTGAGGTGGCAAACAGTATATTGAGAGGTGTCAGCAAATGACTGTATAGTATTAATCTTCTGGTTAATTAAAACAGGGAGAGCTAACTGAAATAACACTTTTCTTCCAATTACGATTAAAACTTGGAGCAGTAGAGGAGACTACAGCATTCAGAACTTAACCCTTCATCAAGAAAAGGCTGTTTTATTACTCAGACTGATTTGCCATCTGCTAGATTTTAATCTCTAGGGATTCGCGTAAGAGAGCCATGAAAAATTTAGCAATACACTTGTGATTACAGGGTTAGGTCTCTTTTTTTTTTAATTATTACTTTTTATTATTTTTTAAATTCTCTTTGTTACTAATTATCTCCTTGAAAATGAAACCTAATTGAAGTAATGCTTTAAAGTCTAATAATATCTTGTGCCATTTTGCTATCAGTTTGAAATGTAGTAACAGCTTAAGTCAATTCTTTGGGTTTTATAGTCAATACAACACATACTGTACTCCTGCATGCTTTAGGACTGTGATGCTATCTGTGTTAATGGGTTCACGTCACTATACATCTTGTTAAAATCAGGTATGTTAGGATTTGCTGTCAGATGGATGACTGCCTGAAAATTAAGACACTTAAATCAGTAATTTAATAAAAGGCAAATGCATTATAATTGTATTTAAGCATAAAAAATGTGAAGTGCCAGATGATGGTAGAAGGTATGTTCTTCATTCTTCTTGTGCTTTTATAAAAAGTAGCCAAGAAAGTGGGTTGAAACATTCACTAGGCTCTTAAAACAAACAAAACCCCATCCAAACCCCTCCCCAAAAAACCCAACCCAACAAACAAACAAAAAACCAATCCAACCAACCAAAAAACCCCAAACAAAACAACAACAAAAAAACCCCCAACCAACTAGAAAAACACCATAATCTTTTGAAGAGGAAAGCAATTGGTACCATATCTGAGACTACTTGTGTGTTGAAGGTGGAATGAAAATGCTGGTCTTGAAATGTTGTGCATTTTGAAAATCAGATCAAGAAATGGCTGGAGCCATGCACGCAGTTTGTGGGTTGTCTTATTTTAAAAGTGCATGTACCTGTTACAACAACTGAGGACAGGCAGTGGGGCCAAAGGCCTGCTAAGTAGAAAAGCTCTATGGCTTCCCTTATTGTAGAGTTGAAAAATGGTAGTGTTGAGATAAAAGGAGTTTATCTACTTCTGGTTTTGCAATGGAAGGTTTATTTCGCAGATAGCAAATTGTTCACTTGAATTTATTGCCACGCTGATGAGCTGAAGGGGCCTCTATCTCAGTGCAGAGCCCACGCAAGCTGCCTGAGCACCTGGTACTGCTGGGCTCCGTTGGCAGCCCCACGCAGCCCCATTCAAAATACAGCAATGGACCTGAGCTGCAGCAATATGTGGACTGCTCCAGGAAGGTCAGTTAACTGAGGTACAGGGCTCAGGCTGTCAGTGAAGCCCCAGGGATTGTCACTTTTCCTTGCCATGCTTCTGAACTTTGAGAGTGAGCTTGGGGTGGCAGATTTGCCAAGCTGCATGTATATTCTACAGAAAACCAAGGGAAGACATTTGCCTTGGTGGAGATTTTGAGCACTGATGGTAAAAGGAAACTGTGCTGTAGAGAAAGGAAAAATTTTTGAAGATCAGTAAGCCCTTGAATGCTTTTGCTGTTGTTTGTTGTTGTTGTTGTTGTTTTGTTTTGGTTTTGCCTTTTTTTTTTTTTTTTTCATTTCTCAAAACCTGCAGGCTTCTAATACTTTGTTTTGTTTAGGGAGGTAACTCATCATCTTTCCTTAGATAAGTCTGCCTTAGCAAAAAATCGTATTAGGAAGATATTGTTTCTAAGAATTCCTTTACCCATTTGAGAGGAGGTGGAGACCAAGGCATTCAGGTCTGCTTTGCAGGATGACAGCCATGATTTTCCAGCTCTAGCTCTCTGGTCCCAGGAGCCACCTCTGTTGGAGAAGGTACATGCCTTCCATACTGACATGGGTCCAACACTTTGAAACTAATATAAACCACGTCTAAAACAGGGCTTTAGACAGAACAGAAATGTTACAAGTAATCCTACTGCTGCACTTTATCTGCAGACTTGTCTTGTGTGGGGCTGGCCCTTATAGTTCTGGGGGAAGATAAAACTGAGAGATTTCTCAGAAATGTGTGTGAGCTCACTTGTGTATCCAGAGATCTACATCAAATGGCTTTTCCATGTTTGGTGATGGAGTTTCTGCCAGACCATTTGGCACACATTTAATCGGGGATTAGAAGAGAAAGGAAATGTCCCTGAAAAAACTTGAGCAGTTAGAAAACACTTTGAAGTTACCATTGCTGTTGCTTTCTTTGATCTCCAAATGTACCAGGCATTTTTATTCCTATGCATGCAATTGTTAATTGCTTTTAGATTTAATGTTTTAAGGGGGAACACTGTTTTACCTTTAATCAGCAATAAAAGTGCTGTGATCCCATCGGATCACTCTGGAACAATAGGATTTACTCAGTTAATAAGATAATGAGCTTTAGGTTTTTCCTAGAGAACTGTGGGCCTGTAGCTGTCACTTGTAACAGTGAATCCTCAGTTTGCATCCTGTTCCTTCTCTAAGGTTTTAACCTCAAGATTTTACATTACAGTACCTCATTGTCAAATATTATAATCTGTATTTATTTTGTCTGTGGCAGGGACTTTCCCACAGTTAAGAGAGGAGAACTATGGAAATACCCACATTCTCCATGTGCAGTTAAAAAGAAGCAGGGAAAGTTGTTACTCATGCCCTCTGCTACAGTGATTTGTTTCCTGGATCTTCCATAAGCCACCCTTGCAGTGTAATTCTGAAATATTTTCAATGTAAAAGGATTTACACAATTTATCACAAAGACACAATTTTATAAACAGTTCTAGAATCCAGACCACCACAGTGAAATCTAATTATTGTTTCAATTCGAACACTAAGTGTGTTGTGTAGGAATCAGCCCATCTGGAGAAGGAACAGAGTGGCCATCCAACCCAATAAATCCTTGCGAGACTAATGTCTTCTGAGACTCCTCAACGTCATCCAGACTACTGACTTGAAGTACTGACAGATACAAATGCACAGTGCCTTTCACTCCATTTGGAGCCACTTACTGCTGGCTGTGGACCTGGGCAAATAGAGCTGTAGGGATTACATATAGGTCACACTTGCCAGTTACATCATTGTTATAACTAAAGACTGACTTTTTTTGAAGTCATTACATCACTTAGTGATCTGTGCTTAGATTTGGTCTTTCTACTCTCAATTTATAGTTTTTTGAAGTGATTTATCTCCTATTTGGAATAAATATTTATTATGATAACCTTTTTTTGTACAAGCAAGGCAGTTCACTTTGTATGTGGTCCTTAAAAGCCAGTAAATAGTACTGACTTTTTGCAACATCATTATGCAGCAGTCAGAGCTGTTTGCCCTGAATTATAACACTGACTGTGGGACTTGAAAAGAAGGCACTGTGTGGGAGCAAGATAAAATTATATCCTTGGGATTATGCTAAAAATACATTTGTGAAAACAGTGTTTTCATGGCACAGTTGGATTTAACCTGTCCTTGAAGACATCACACCTCCTTTTTCCTGGTACTGTTTTATCTTGCTTCACAGATGGCATGTGGGAAAAATAAAGCACAGTGATAATGGTCAGTGTCCCGTGTATCTGAAGCTTTGCAAGCAACACTTGCACACCGTGTTTATAACCTTAGGCACTGCATGATTTTTATACTTATCTCTGCTTGTCAGACCAGGATACCCACTGGGTAGAAGGTCTTGTTTGAGCTTCTCTCGTAGTAGCAATGGAGGAAATGATGTCTCTTTTTCAGAACACCTTGCTGGAGCATTGCCTCTGCATCTGTATGCTAGAAATGACAGCTCAAAGTTAAGATAACATTGTGAAACAAACAGGCACAGGAGCACTCCAAAATAAACATAGCTTTAGTTTTGCATTTAAAAAAACCCAAACAACCCAACAACTTAATTTGAATATATGCTGCTTGAAGCTTGATGTATAAAAATTAGTATGAAGCAAGAAAGATTGGTCTCCTTTTCATTATAAATTAGGGTGCAAAGGTTGTTCACTCATTTGGAATTACCATTATGCTCAGGGTATGGAGCACCATGTAACTGAAGTCTTTCCTAGGGTCTTGGGGCTTGTGTGAATTTGCATGTAAATGTTGAGCCATAACCTCGCATCCATCTAGACTGGGTGAGGAAGGAGAAATCTACACATCTTGCTCTACCTTTATATCTCTGGAACATCTTGAATATCCAGATTAATTTATTATTATTAGGTTAGAAGTGAATCACCTCATTTGTTAAAAAATGCACACCCAAGTTCAGCTGAGTGCCTGGAACTGAATTACTCTTACTAGGAAGGAGGCTTCAGTTCCCTAGTTGCAGTCAGAACCTGGGCTACATGAAAGCAGGAAAAAAGCACCAAAATTTTGTGTTTCCAAGGGTGTTCTGGAGTGAGTTTGTGGTAAAAAAGATGCTGCTTCTGGCTGTGCTGTTGTTGCATCTTTGTCTCTGCAGGGCTTCATGTAAGGAACCCTGTGAGCTCAAGAATTAGCGACAATGTTTTACTGAAAAACTCTTCTCTTAGGATGCAATCGGGTAGATAGGATGATGCACAGACTTCCCATTGTCATGTTGGCTGCACCTCATGCGTTTTAACTAGTAACACTGAACATGTGGCCTATGCTTGGATTACGTGATCTTCTAAATGGAGAATACTTCTAAAGTATTCTACGGACAGCAGAACTATTATTCAAAAAAATATAGCTAGTCTGCAACATGAGGTAGATGTTAATACTAAGCCGCATCTGCAGTAGAAATGGACCTGGGGTCTAGCAAGCTTTCGGAGGAGATGCTGTATGGTGGTTGTGGTAGTGACCAGCCAGTCTGACTTATGAAAAATACCGCTGTAAGACAGACAAGGAGTCCTACGTATACATTGTACTTCTGTAGGGCTCCTCGGACACCCAGTCTTGTGCATGATAAAGACTGGGTCTAGCACTAAATGCATATATAATCTGTGTATCTCTCAGTCTGTAAGAAGGGAACAGTGTTTGGTGTGATCTGCATTCAAGGAAGGCATCCCATGGGTTCATCTGGCTGTAGCTCAAAGCAGTGAGGTCAGAGAGAGACACGACTGTTCCCTTTCTTAAAGGGTTTCTTAAGCTAACTTTATTGTCAACTAATAAAGCTGTTTGCCCTTTCTGTAAGGGAAGATCTGTTGCTGTTTAAATGCTTTCAGAATGCTAACAGGGAGGAGTAGGATTTGGTGCTGCATCCCTTTTCCAGTTTGATTTTCAGTTACTGCCTGCTTCTGTTCATCCTCCTTCCACCTCTGCCAGTAACCATAAAATGGTTGGTTTGCTATGAAACAAGAATTAAAGATTAGAGCAATTAGTAGGTAGCAATTATCCAAAGCTTTTCTATGAGAGCCATAATAAAATTGAAAGTCTTCAGTGGATGCAGAGCATTACGTAGAAGTTATTCCTTTAAATAAGGAAATGGGATATTACTGTCAGCATTTGTTGTGCATAGTGATAAGCTGTGAGTTTGGAGGAGTCCAAATAGGTCAGGTCTGTGATGTGATACTCCCAGGGCTATATAACTCCAGAGAACTATACTGAACAGGTTTCTATATGTTGTCCCAGAGTGAGTAGAGAACATATTCATCAGGTGGAAATGGAAGCAGACCTTTTCTCACTGAGCTTTGTTATTTTATTTTGCCTGAAGCAATGGTTGTTTTGTCAGCTGTGGTAAGAAGGGCTAGAGCCTAAGAAGGGATGGTGGAATTTAGGAGCAAATGGCCTGAAACTGCTGAGGGGAGTGAGTGCTTTTTGGGCTTGACTGTTTGAGGATACTGTAAATGTATTTCAGTAAAGAAACAGTCAAAGCAGCATCCATTTAGGATAAACTATTTAAGAAGGAAGTTTTCCTGCCTTCACCATTCTTTAGAGGAGGCTGGCCTGTAAGCTGTGATGGCAATAGCTCTGTGGGATGAAGGGGGCTAAGGGGTTTGCAGTGTTCAGATCTGAGCAGAGCAGGGAGCAGGAGCAAGAGTGTCAGGCCAGGAGCTACCTTGAGCTTTCCCAGAAGGATAGAACAAATTTGGGGTGAGGATGGATCACTTTAATGTTGCCTCCTCTCTGCCTTTTCTCTTTGCTGCTCTGGGTGAGTAAATTGCTTAGACTGAAGACCCAATCTCAGCCAGGACAGAATGTGGACCACAGACACCTGGTCCATGGACTACATCGAGGGATCTGTTGAAAGGGAAAGTGAATTTACTAGTCTGGCTCAAATACACTTCAGAGCCCTTCACAGTGCTACTAGAAAAAGTACAGGAGTTTAGCCATTAAAAAAAGGTTGAAACCCACTATTTATACACAGCTGTTTTGCCTGGTGCTTTCCTATCAACATCCAAAAAGTTCCCTTTTCTGCTTCAATGAGACATGTGACTGCAGGAGAGGAGTGGATGTGCCATCTCTGCAGGCTCCTTGA
Source organism: Chloroceryle amazona (assembly GCA_027560015.1). Lineage (NCBI taxonomy): Eukaryota > Metazoa > Chordata > Aves > Coraciiformes > Cerylidae > Chloroceryle > Chloroceryle amazona. The sequence goes on from JANHFX010024787.1 coordinate 53,427, forward strand.
TCCTTGTCATCTGAATGAAGCTGTTCCTCTGGCCAAGGGGCTGAGTGGGGCGCGTGCCAAGGTGCAATCAGTTTTTGCTTCACAGAAATAAACGATTGCTCTGACTCAGCATTTTTGTTTCTAATGATGCACTTGCTCTCTGCATCCCCCCAGGCATCTGGTTTATGCTCTAAGCAATGTGAGAGCTCATATTTAGACTTAATTTCTGTGCTACTTAACTTAGCATTTAAGATGGTTTTGAACACCAGCATCAAACATTAACTTGTTCCACAGGCTAAGAATGACTGGATTGTGGATATGGTTGTAGCTGCTGGCACTCCCTTTGCTTCCCTGCAGAACATGGGAGGTCATTCAAGTGCTACAGTAAGTGCTGAGAAAAGGCCTGAACTTTAATTCCCAATAGATTTCCTTCTCCCACATCCTGTACCTTTTGGGATTCCAGTTTTGCGAGGTCAGAATTATTTACAAACTACCCTTTATTCAGCAGGTGACCTGAAGTCAGAATGTGGCTGTGTTCAGAGCTCTGTCCTGATCCTCCTGAGACATGTTCAGATGCAGCTCCTCATGTCAGAGAGTAACGGCTTGCTCCTCATGCTGGCAGGTGGAAAATACCTAGGAGCTCCTAAGTGTGCAGTGTTCCTGAGAAGCAGGTTGTTTCTTTGGGTTCCTACCTTAAGTTTTTGAAATATCCTTTCTTCATCTTAAATAATTTTATGGAATCCCAGGGTGAAGCTGAATTTTCCTCAGTGCCTTCTCTGCACTGTAACAGAAGAGCCAGAGGCACTGTAGGTGACCAGCAGTTTTGTTTTCTGTTTATCTGGGGGATGGGAGGAAGAGGTAGACCCTTTTCAGAGAAGGATCAAAATTAATTTAGGTGGTTAATTAATAGTACAGCTTGCAGCTTTTGCTTTCAGCTTACTTGTCTGACTTCCCCATTGTCTTGCTGGTTTGGTTGTCTCAATTTTGCAGTTTCAAAAGAACTAAACTAGAATGACGCCATTCAATGTTTACTTGGTTATAACAACAGTTTGTCTTTCATTCTAAAATCCCTGTTGTACTATAATATTCAACAGTGTGTGTGCGGAAGAATTAATCATGATAAAAGGAAGCAAAACCAAAAGCCCTGGAGTACACAATAGGCTTAATCAGTCCATGATGCGGTTTCTTTGCTAATTTTTTCAAGGTTCATTTTCCTTTATTATTTTCTACTTGTGGTTTGACAGAAGATGCTAGAATCGGAAGGATCCAATTTTGACTAAGGTCTATTTAATAACCTCCTCTGACTTGTTGCCAAGGCAGCTGTAAATACAGCATGGCCAGCACTTGTGGTATACTTTACACAAACTCAATACTGACCGTCTCTTTGTTAGTATCCTAGACCTTGGTTTTTGGAGGTCTTGTCTACTTTCCTGGCACAGGCTGTATTAAAACTCTTTTTTGTTTAGAGATACCTTAAGGGCTTAAAATATTTCTGTGTTGTAATTCTGCTATACATCTTCTGAATGATGCATCTCTGACACACGTTTGCTTCCATAGACAAATCTGGGCAGTGAAAAAAAACAACCCATTTCTTCTTAAAAGCTGTTGTAGTCTCGTTTAAACACAGTACCTAGCAGTCACTGAATTATGAACAATCATGTAGGTGAAGCTGTTTCTCTTTGGTATATTTTCCACAGCCCTCTGGATTTTTTTTAATTTTTATTTTTCTTGAGAATCTGCCTCATTGTTCATTTGCAATTGCAAAGAGCTTCACTGCAATAGCACCCAGAGGTGCTTTAATAAAACCAATAGCAACTTATTAAAACATGGCCATAAATCAGTAGGTCTCCAGAGCAGATTTAGTGGGTTTGGATATATTCCTACTGAAATTAAAATCACAGTATTGCCATTAAGTTTATTAAGAAAGTATGCTGTGGCAATGAGAAGGGAAAAAAATGAATACATAAAAATGTAGCCAAGATATGAGAAATTACTATTATTAAAACGTAATTGCTTTGCATCCTACATTAGTAAGTAATTATTCCTCAAAAAAGAAGTGCCAGAATCTTTCACTAATGCATCAGGGACTTCCCTAGCATTGATTTTTACAAGAAGACACTTGGCTAGAGCAGTAAGGAGTGACTGTAGAAAAGAGGGACAAAAGGTAGTGCAGGTTGTATCATATGCATATGCTGCTGAGCCGGACTAATACATTCCCTTGCCAAGCGACTGCTATTTTGAGGAGCTGCTCTGTTCAGTGCAGCTGTGATTATTCAGAGCATGCAAGAGTCCAGTTGGGATTTCTGTCCATGCTAAAAGACATGATGGTGATGGTGGCAGACACGAGGTAACGTGGCAGACACGAGTTAACATTTGGCAGGAGGTGCTGAAGACAGGCTGTCGAGACTTCTGGGCAGGGGAGTATAAATTGCTGGAATACTACTGTCCCTTGGGTTACATCATACAGACATCATCGAGGAGCTGTTGTCACTGTACAGGACTTCTGCAAAAGTCAGTCAGTCTGGAATGGAGGTGGCTGGCTGGTGGAGACAGCAAGAAAAATGTTGTAAATTGCCAGTGACTACCAGACCCTGCATGTGATGCTTGATTTGTGTTGGAAGGGAATTCAGACATCTGGAGTGGGGGGGAAACTGTTGTGTACCTTCTCCAGGTCCTCAGTCTGGCTGAGTTTTCCCAGTCTCGAGCAAGCACCAGGCTGGTGCATCAGAAACTTGCAGAGCACAGCATACTGACCGGAATTGCAAATACATGTAAAGATGGAGAATATAGCAAACTGTGGCAGTTTGAGGCATGAGGGATGTGATTAAGAAACAGTGAAATTCAGCCTTGTATGTATTCAGGTGTATTCAGTGGAAATAAAACAAAGCAGACATTGAATGGGGGCAAGGCACTTGGCCAGCATTAATGGCAAAGGAGACTTCAGTGAAAGTTAAACAAGACTCTGCCTGTAGGTTATAGACCTGCTTAGTAAAGCCATGGTGCCTTCACTTAAAATACTGTTTTATTTCTGTGCTTTTTCAGTGTCAGAATGACATAGACTAACTGGGAGAGGTTTAGATAAGAGAGCAATAAATAACTGAAATGCTGGAGGGGAGTCTGAAGGAAGAAGAGAGTACAGATTAAGTCTGGCAAAGTGTAGACTATGGAAAGCAATAAATCTACACCCCTTCGAGAGTAATAGCGAGGAAGCGAGTACAGCATTGCTGCTGGGTATGTGTGATCAGATTCTTCTTGCCGTTGGGTATGATGAAGCTCTGTAGCCTGGGTCTGCAGGACTCTGCCTAAACAGGTCTGACTGAAGGAGCAGGGCCTACATGAAGCAAGGACACAGACAGCCATGAAGGCTAACAAGGTGCAAAGCTCAGGGGATACCAACTGCCAGAGAGCAAAATGAAAGTAATTCCACTACTAAAAAATGGTTTCTCTTAGAATTATGCTAGAGGAAGCCTGATAGAATACCAATTATTGAGAAGAATCATGTGGAAGAGATGAGGATTAAAATAAATAAATAAATAAAAAGGTAGTAACTGGGAAATGCAGGAGATGAGCTGTAGCCTTTCTTTTTACTATTATACAAGTAGACATTTGCAGATATGGCCCATGGTACTATAGGAAATGTGTGCCTTGGAGATGTTGTCAGGTGTTGGAGGATTTTTTTCTTTGGTGGTTTCTTTTGGTTTGGTTTTATTTTTATAAGCTGGAAAATGGACAAAGCTAGATCGAGTGTACAGAGCTGCAGTTTCATTACTGAAGTGAGCTGTGCTCCCACAGATTGAATGGGCTTTTCCTTAGGAAAGTAATTAAGGAAAGAAGCAGACTTGATAAAATAGCACAGTGATTTAAATGTGCACTCTAAAACTACTATGCTGCAGTAAATCTTGACTGAAATTAGCAATGTAAATAATCTTGATGCTAAAACTCTTTCTGCTGTGGAGACTGTGAGTCCTGAGGCAGTCCAAGAGGTTTTCTCTGGTTTGCATGGTTTGCCACTACTAAGGGCTTTACTTGTTTCCTAACAAAATAAAGAAATTAAAAATCCAACTACAGAGCAAACAAGCTTTTCTGCCAGTTTCAAAGACGTGTGTTGGCTGCACTGATGTCTGTCTAGCGTAGGGCCAAGGGCTCCCTGTGCTGCACCTGGGGAATCCCTTAGCGTTCTGTTTGCACCCACCCAGCCAGCAGCTAGCTGTCTCCAGAGACTGCCTGCAGACACCTTCCTTTCATCGAGCTGGGTTACAGCCACATCATACCTCCTTCCTGCAAGACGTGGGGCTGCCAATTTCCCTACGATTGTATCCACGTGGCAAAGGCACCCACAGCTTTAGCAGGAGAAAGAGGAAGATCTCCATGATCTTCAGGTAACCTGTTAGATTTTATAGTGTGCACTGTTGGTGCCATCCTGCTCTTACTTATCATCTGTTTGTAAATAGAAATGAAAGCAGTGCCATAAACTTTGGGTTGTTAATACTGTACAGGGCTTGAGTAATACTGCCTCACCTGTAGACTCCTGCAATCCCTGCTTTGGTCCCCAGGATATGCAAACTTCAGAGACCTCACCTCTCACCTGCAGTCAAGGTCAAGACAATGAGCTGCTTGTGTGACTGAGAAGTATCTTTTAGGACAGCTGTGGTCCTAGGCTGGAATGGAATTGGTGAAAGCTAGGCTTGAAGTGTGTTTTCCTACCAAAGGCACTGACTCTGGGCTTGAGTTGCCATAATCATATAAGATATGATCGAGTCAAAGCCTGTCCATTTTTGGAGCAAACTACAACACCTGTCTGTGTGCCTACCACAGCCCCTGCACTGCTGGTATCCATAAAGAATAAAGGGAAACAGAAGAAAACCAAGAATCATTGTAGAAAAACAGAGAAAGCACTATATGAATCTGAACACCCATACTGACTACTTAGCTGCATACCCTGAGATTCTGTACATACCTCCTGTCAGATCTATGTAGAAATTAGATTTAATACTGTATATTTGCCAGTTCTGCTAAAAGTAATGCAGTCCGCAATTACCTGGCCTTTCTTGGGTACTTGACTGGGTGGAAGAAGGAGCAGAGCTACTGACTTTGATCAAGCATCTATTTATTTGCTGAGGCTGCAAATGAGATGCTGGCTATTCTGGCCTTGTGGGAAGCTGAACTATACAAATTACAATTAAAAATGTGTCCTAGGATGACAGTGCATTTGGGATTCATCTGGTGACAGTGTGAATGGGATCTTTAAAACTGATGGAGTCTCAATACCTACCCTTCTGGAAGGGCTTCCAGTGAATGTCACGGTCTAAAATGCCTCTTCTGTAGATCATAAAAATGAGGCCACCCTGAGAAAGGTGCATTGTTTTAAATGCCATTAGCCACTGGGGACAGCTGTGTGTGTTTTGAATCTGGAGGGTGTTTGGTGGGAAACCACTTCTACGCAACCCATGGATGTCTTCTGTGTCTGTGATGAGTTCAGTGAGTGGCAGGGTAAGAGTGGGGAGAAGGGCACCTTGAGGACATTGGGACACAACTACTGTGAATCTCAAGCATCTCAGTGTATTTGTGGAAAGATTGGCAAAATCTTAAGAATGTGGTATTTGCTGCCACCATCTAATGATTCACAAGAGAGACAGCAGTTCTGAGTTAGGTTGGATCAGGTTCTTACGGCTTATAGACCAACGTGACTCTTGGCTGTAACACCACATGGAGATCCAGTAGTTCACAAAGTTCACAGGAGTATTACCTGTCCTTTATGCATAGAGGAGAACTCAATTGGCCTTTTCTGAAAGTTGCTTGTTTTTCTGACCTCCAGAGCTAATGCTTCTTCAGTTTTCTTTGCTTATTTTGAAATAACAGTTGGAGTAATGATTATGTACCTAGGGATTCGATAACAGGGAGCTTGCAGAACTGTGTATTATTTATCCTGATAAATGATACATCATTAATGGCTTGGGTTAAAAGAGTTTATGTTGCTAGTTATCACTGTTTTGTGGTCTCTTTTCCCCCTTCTGCTTTTTTATTTTTAAGAGAAGTATCATATGTGTGCTATGCAGGAGATACTCCTGCTGTTTTGTTCATACATTTTCTTCACATTCCTCAAAAATGGAGCAGTTACACGACCTCAGGATGTTGTTTGACTCTGAAAGACTCTGCCGAGACTTCTAAATTCATGTTGCTGTTTTGCAAGTTCTAACTTGTTTAGTGGGTGTAAAAAGTTCAAACTGATGAAACTGCCAAGAAACTCAAGATCTTGAACATTTTTGTTTTAGCGTAACTTCCTATGTTAGAATTAGCTTTGTTCAATTCAGTTTGCTGCATATTGCCAAGGAGAAATCTAGGGATGTTGAAGTGTGTGAAATGTGTATTTAGAGGGTGTGTGTTCCAGAAAGGTTAGGTATTTATAGCAGATGTGTGTATTTCGGAGTATAAAAAGATTAGTGTGCTTTTCATTTAAATACTTGCTTCAGTGGAAGCAAAATAGCAAAGGAAGATAATGTTGGCAGAGACTACAAGTGAACAGGATTGTATCACATCAAAATTATACCAGCTCTGGATTGGCTGCCTAAACAAATATTTGCAAGGAAAAAAAACAGCTTGTGCCTGTTGGAACAGACTGTGTTCAGACCTTTTTTTGGATTTGAAAGGTGATTTAGGGGAAGGAGGAAGAAATGGTTTATGTACTTTATTTTACAGTCACTTTTACTGTTACTGTACAGTGCAGGGGAAAAAAAACCAACCTTATATGTACAAGTTTAGGAACTTTGCCCAAAGCAAGTCCCAGAGAAAATATTCCACCTGCGTAGAGGCATTGCAATAAATACTCATGCCTTGGTCCAATAAACTAAGCATGTGCGTGGCTTAAAAACTGTTGTAGATTGTTTTAAAATTATGTGTATGCTGAAGGAACAAGGACTGGGGAGTTCTGCAAACACAGGGACTGAAGGAGGCCACATGGAGTGGAGCTCACCCACTGCTCTGCATTTGTATAGGGGGAACCACAATCCAAATACTTTCATATGAGGGTGCAGACCCCTCAAAAGTCTGACGGAAAGACTGTCTAAGAAGAAGTTTGCCATTGCATTTGCAGGATCCACTGCACACTGTCAGGGCTGTTAACTGTGCCTAAATGCCACTAAATGGTCTGGAGCTGTTGCAGCCAGCCAGAACCACTCCAAGTCTTGCTCAAGGATTAGCACTTCCTGTCCTTCAGCTAAGGCTGTTAGCATTAAAAACCACAGCAAATCTCTTGTTTGCACTGCCAAGTTGGAAAGAATAATTCATTAGAATTTATTACTATTCTTTAATAAAGGGAATTTGTTATTTCACATTTTGAATTTGAAGAATTCAAATTATGCTTGTTGCTGAGATGTTTCTTATGATGTAGGTTTGTTTTAATTAGTGGTATCGAGTTAAAGCTCAGTGGCCTGAAGGCAGAAACAGTTCCCTCATTTATTTGTTGGTTTTGAAAATGTCAGGCAGAAATGATAGCTGTTTAACTGCATGGGTTTGGGGTTTTGTTTATTTTTTCCTGAAGCAACACAATTTTCTGGTTGTTCTAGGAATTCATAGGGGTGCTTATGATTTGATCTGAGTCTCTTTAAAAGAGTGAAGTCACTAGACTTTTTTTTATACAGGCAGTTCTTCCCTTATGAGGTATATCACTTCTTAAAAAAAAAAGGCATTCAAAAAGAGGCATTATTGAAAGAAACTTAAGTGTGACTTTCTAGGTGAGCATGTAATTAGTTAACAGCAAGCCACTGCTTCAGTTACTGCTGGAAAGGGTAATAAAAATGCTCAGTACCATTCATGAGCCTTGAAAAAGATTCAAGTGACTGAAATTTATGCCTGTGGGATAGTTTACAGAGATGCTGTTCTTTGGATGAGCCTTGAGAAAGGCTATGCAGGGGCTAGTAAATCTGCTCCAAGCATTAGAGCTCAGAATGTGATCAGGTAGCTCCTTCCACAAGACAGCTATGAAATGAGGAAATGTTTCAAATGGAAACGTGAATGACTTCAATCACATGAAGGATTGGTCCTAAGTAAATAGTTACTCCGCTTGAAAACTGCGCAGGACTCTCTACTCCCTGAGCTAACTAGAACCGGGCAAACAGAAGTCCCTTTTCATCTAAGGCAATCCTACAGGTAGATGGTACTTTGTTAATGCCATCATTAGAATTAAATCCTCTGTTTTGGAGAAATTGCAGCTTAGTAGCAAGACGCTTAATAATTTTTCTGCTCTGGCTTGCAACTCCAAACTAGCCAGGTCGTGGCTATCACGCAGTGATGCAGTAGCTGCTGCAAAGTGGAAAACTGTGCAGCTGGACCCCTGCGAGAGCTGTGGTTTTGTTGCTGAAGTTGTGCAGGGGACCTGCACCCCAGGAGTGCCAAGTGGCTGACACCGATGCTTGGCTTCTGGGCACTCCCCGCTCTGTTAGGCAGAGAGCAAAGGATCTGACAGAAGGTCTGAATTGGTTTCAGTTTAGAAGACGACATGTTATCCTGTTTTTCACCTCCAAAACTAGCATGAATAAGAGTAATCTATGGCAATGAAAGATTTTTTCCTGTATAGTTTTGAGAAAGCATTTGACAGTTTCTATTGCAATTTGTTCTGGCACATTTCTAAGTGTTAAGAGTATGCCAATAAAAGAAATAATTAACAACACTGAGGCTTTAAATTGGGTTGCACCTTCCATGTTTGAATAAGTCACTCAAATCTGTGTTTACTTTAACATAAACACTGGTGTTAACAACAAAAAAGTGCTTCCTTTCACCCTTCTTTGTAATACTGCTCTTGACTATTGTAGAAAATCCTTGACAGGCACAGCATAGCGTAAAAATGGTGCTAGAAAACTTGTTTTACTCATGGCACAATCCTCTTACGTGGCAAGCAGTGTGAAAACAAAGATGTGCACTACCCAGAAGATAGTGGGAATGAGGAGGAGCCACAACTCTTATGGGTTCAAAAACAAGTATAAGAAAGAATAAGTTTGTATCTTCTTGCAGCATTGTGATTCTCTAAGCTAAATGTCTTCCTCATCTTGTCTGGTATGATTTGAGAGACACTTTTTCCATGAACTTGTCTGATCATTTTTGAAGTGTTTTATGTTTAGAGATCTAAAGCACCCAGGAACTTTTACTGAAACAGTGAGAGAGGATCTGATTCTCATGCTTGACTTACGTCTACCTCCTATTGTTCACAAGAAATAACACCACAGACCAGTGGTGTTATTTGTGCTTCATGTATGAAAACAGAATCTGTGATGCTGTTTTCATTCTAAGATATCAATGAGTGAAAAATGGAGGCCTACCAAAAGGAAGGAGGTATTCCTTAGATCCATCAGAGATGAGGCCTCAGAATTCCAGGGTAACGGATGAATTGGCTTACATTTTACCTTTGGAAAGTAGAAAGTTTCTAGGTTGCTTGGGCAAAAGGTGGACTGTTACCATTTATTACTAATAGTCCATCACATTTCCCAGGGTATAGCTGCTCTTAAAATAGAGGGTACTGGATAAGATTTTGGGTAAAATACTTCTCCCCACGCGCCCTCTCTTCCCTCCCAACAGGGCGGTCCAGCACAGGTGGGGTATTACAGATTCTTAAGGGTGCTTTCTGCTAGAAAGTGAAGGTGCTTAGTTTTTGGTCTTTTGAAGTACTTTAAAAAGACAGAAGTTATCAATGTGGTTTTCAGAAAGTTAAAGAATATTTAAAACCAATGTATACTGAATGAATTTCATGCTGAAGCACAGAGGTACTGTGATGCTGCCTGTAGTGCACACAGCTCTTTCAATTTAAGAAGCTTTAGGTATGTTTACAACGATCTTGTTCATAGGATTTTCCCCATAAACTCCCAGCGATGCAGACCCAATTAATGAAAAGTCTTTTTCTGCACTTTTTCAGATAATTTTAAATGGCAAAGCAACTATGTCAAGTAGCTCTGTTTGTGGAAGTTTGTATGAGCTAAGCAGTTATTATATAGGTAGTCCTGTACAGGGCATAGATTGCAAATGGGTTCAAGTCCTTCTGTGGTCACTGTTCCTGCAGCCCCCAGCATTGCCTCATGGTGACTGCAGAGGAGTTGCAGAGTGTTGAGTGGAGGCATCTTCTCCTCGCTGTGCCAGGCCAGAGATGTACCCCTGCACTGAAAACCTGACTGTGCTGCTACCCTGGCCCAAAGATCAAGCCCAGGTCTCCTGCAGTGTGACGTGTCCCACTGTCTGAGCTGCGTTCCCTGGATTTGGTAGAGTTAACAAAGCCTTTTTCTCTCTAATGCCTCATTCTTTTCAGTGGGCCCTCTGGGGGGATGCGGAGTAAAAAGAACTATTAGACTTTGTTAATGACTAAGAGACCTGCTGTTTGTGCTTGCTGGATTAAAAAACAAATTAATAAATACAATAGCAAGTCTGATGTGATCACCAAATGTATTCTACCCAGTTTATCTGACAAAAATAGTTTGAAGTGTTTGTCTAGTTATTCTTTCTAAGCAGCTATTTATGGCATACCACATAGTGCCATAATAAAGGCAAACTCATTCTTTGTTTCTCTGCTTTATTGAAGCTACCAGACTGTGAGAGCTTATCAAAGCTGTGGGTGCAGGGAAGTGTCTGCTAGCTCCATTTAGATGAATTGTAAAACAGAAAGCCCTGAGGAACAAGGTCTTTGGTAAGTATCCTGGGGTTTTCTCCTTCCCCTATTTCTACCTTGCCCCCATATCATCTGCTTGCTCCCATTTCTGACAGCTGCTGCCTCTTGCAAGGAGAGGGCTCTGCCAGCATCCTATCTGACCTTTCTGGGAGGCCTATCAGAGACCTGGATACCATGATAGCTAGCATGAATTTAGCACTGCACCAGGTTAACTGTCTGTCTTGAGTTTTTCTTTCTATATTTATCCCCTGTAGACTTACTCTGAGTGCCTCTAAACTAGCGAAGCTTGGGTTAACACAGTAGCAATTGCTGAAATTCTTCCTCTCAGCACTAAGTCATGGCTCTTGATGAGGTTCTTGAATCACATAATAGTACATGGCTATTCCCGCTCAAGAGCTTAGTCTGCTCTCCTTGGAGCATTTATTATATAAACCACCAGGAAAGATGCTTACCTGAGTAGTGGTTTTCTGAACAGTGTTTGGGCTGAAATACCCTGAAGGCAAAATGATAAAGTTTGAAGAAGAAAATCCAGGCCAGCATGTGTGCACTGAATGCATCACTCTAGCAGGTCTGACAGTCACCTCTGTGGCACAATAGATACTGTAAGCGTAGACTATTCATCCAGTGCTGTTTCTGTATTTAAAAAAGGTGTTAAAGAATGGTGGTGTAGTGCCATAAATCACTTCTGTATCTTCTTTTGGCTTCTGATACAGTCTGTTGCCTTTTTTTTTCTTTTTTGGATTCATATGGACAGCATTTAAAGGTGTAATTTAAACTGAGCCTAACTACATTTTTGTTACTTTGTGATTTGTGGTTCTTACAGATACTTGTTGATTTCTTATCTGTGCTCTCAGTGATTTTGATTTATGCATGAAAATGCAATTAAATATTTATGCTAGCGTGTGCAGAGCTTGGCTTAGAGGAAAAGTACAAATAGTAGCTCAATTTTGTTTTTAAAGACTTTTCTTCTTCAAGTCTAATGTGTTAAAAATGGAATGCAGCTGTTGAAAAAAGAACAATATTTTTTTCTAGCTATAAAAATGAGGCATTGATTTTGCTTGCTTGGCTTTTACCCTACAAACTTTACTTGTAGACTCCCTGAATCATTATTTATCCACTTGATGTATGGTATTTCTTTTCAGTGACATTGTTTAAAAATGTGAATTCTTGTTTATATCATATTTCATTCTGACAGGAGTTTACAGGGACTTCTGTAGATATTTGTCAGAATACATTGACGTATATAGGTGAAATAGCTTTTGTCAGCAATCCTTTTCTCTGCTGAGTGTTATGCATTGTTCTAATAGCTCCTTGCTTATAAAATTGCATTCTCTGCTGTATCAGAAAGCATGATGCATTTCTAGGCTCTGCCAGTTCGTGGCTGTTCCCCTGACAAAAGGCTTTTTCCTCATCTTCATTTTGCCACGTTCTGGCAGGCTGTTTTGGAAAGGGTTAACTGAGGGTTAAAGGTTCACCTGCACACACGTGGCCCTTTCTCTTTTCCTTACCTCCTGTGAAGATTACCCTATAACCTCTGGTGTGCTAACAGCTAATGACAAGCCCTGATGCTGACAAAAAACAATGTGATCCCCAGACTGTGATGCCAGCTGCTTTGGAATTGGGAAAACATCCAGTTGCTCAGAGCATCCTGTTTTGCAACAACAGGAGTAGTACTGGATTGTTTTGGGACCTGTATGCAATTGAGGCTTTACTCTGTTGGTGATTTAATCTTACATGTCTAGAGCTAAGAAGGCCAACGTGTCCATTCCCATATCTCTTGCTTGTCAGCTGTTACTTGAGTATGGTCTTAAGATAACAGGACATGGATAAAATTAAGTTTTCCACATTTCAGTTTATAATTTGGAGCACCCTGGAACTGCAGGTTGCTTATTCAAAATGCAGCCTTGTGCAGAGTGAGACTGGCTTTCCAGTTCCTCTCTGATATGCATGGAGTTGGCATCCAAAATAAGAGGATGTCAGGCTGCCATGCTGTGCTCCTGTGTCAGTTTACTGCTGTGGTGAGGGATTAATAAGTTAATGGAAAGATACCCAAGAATTAGCTGAGGATCAGGGCATCATGTTCATTGAGGTTGTTGACATGATCAGAAATTTTCCCAGAGTGGCACACAGGTTGGACTCATAGATTGTGTAGTATCTATCACAGGATAACAGCCAAGTGACTCTCTTAGTGGAGAAGTGGGAAAAGGGAAGGTTACACAGAACCATCTTCCACTACTTCTGCTTATTGGCAGAATTTGGTTTGATTTTCGTATTATGTATCTTGGCTGGTTAGTTGTTGTTTAGATGTGCGGTCCTGCTACCATTATTAATAAATATTATCTTCATGACTTTCTTTAAAGCATTTTACAGTTGTGGACATTGCTCTGTTTTTCAGAGAGAGGAAGTTGAGGGAGAATGATGATAAATGACTTTTTCTGAGGCCATACTGAAACTGGAGGCAGAGTTCAATTGCCTCACAAGCTGCAGTTCAGTGCACTGGCTATTTTGGCTACATGGTCTCTCAGGAGGGAGGCTTGTCAAGGCAATAGTGACAGTCTAGGAAATTAGAACTGCAAGTGTCAAAAATGAAAAAGGTTCACTGCTTTTCCCCACCACCTGGCATGCAGTCTGGTGGGAGATGGGAGAGATGTCTTACTCAAGAAATAGGTCTTCCTGTCTGCAAAATTTCCATGCTGTTTTTTCCTTGCTCTGGGAATATTTGGCTTTCCAGGAGCCACTGTATGTAATTGCTCTGCTTCATGTGCTGAACTGGATGTGAGTTTCCTTTTGGTAGTCAAAAAAGTTCTCTAAAAAGGAGTCCAAAATGCTCCCTTTTCTGGAGGAGTGGTGGTGGGAGCAGCTCTGTAGCTCTGTGTTTGATAACTGTGGTATGATGATGTGGCTTATTGGTGAAAAACAGAGGTAACGGGTATAAAACCAGAGACTTCTGAATTTCAAATGGCTTTGATTTTAGGGTTTGTGTACCCCTGAAACTGTTACCCCCCCGACTTCCATGTTTTTCCAAGAGATGACATCATTTTATAATGCATCTTGCTGCCAAGTGAAACAGTTTAGACTAATGAAATGATTGCGTAATGCCATTGAGAATGTGCTGCAAAATACGCAGAAGACATGCCAAAAAATGAGCAGTCCATTGTGACTCTTAGAGCAAGAGCACTGATTATTAAAAAACAAAACCCAAACCCAACAACAAACACCAACAAACAGAAAACCAACCCATAGAACTTGCCTTTGAATCATTAAAAAGTAAACACAAAATAATATAGAATCCAAGCGACTAAAATACTAAGGGGGCTTTTGATAGCTGTAAAACTCAAGCAGCCTGCAGGAGCATAGAGTAATTGGAAAAGTGATGGTTGTAGCTCCACTGAGAAAAGTATATACAAGATTAGGTTTAAATCTATTTCAAACCAAACACGTTTGCCATGGAATTGGTTTTGAGGTGGGGAAGAGATTGGATCTTCCTCATCTTCAACCAGCTCAACCGCAAACAACACACTTAACTTGTTCAAGAGCTGTTTTCTACCAGAACCTGGTGCTGCTTTGGAGATTAGATCCTATGTCAGCTTGTGTTTGGAAGAGCAGTGACACTGAGTGCTTTGGAAGCAAGACAGAAGGGCAAAACCTGTAAGGAAATGATTGCTGAAGAAAAGTGGGTTTTACTCTTCCACGTTACTGTGCTGGGTGTTTCAGCTTGCTTTGTGAACAGACAAATACTGCCTCAGGCTTGCATATGTCAAAGTGGGTTGTATCCCTCTAGCAGAGCTGTGAGAAAGTTTAAAGCAGTTCACAGTGTGTTTAAATGGATCAGGAAAGAGCAGATTGTTGTTAATTGGCTTTATCTGCTGTCTGGTAGGACCTGGGGAGTAGCAGCACTTGCAGCTCATAATTGCAGGTGGCTTCTGGTTCCCTGCTCTGGATGAACTGAGGTGCTGCCAGCTGTTCTGAGCCAAGGAAAAGGAAAGGTTGCATAGGACAAGGAGTGGCTTAGACACAACAGAATAGTGGGGAATCAAGTTGGGGAGGGGGGAGGAAGGGGAAATCCACTGATTGAAGCTGCTTTGCATGTGGATGTTGCATGTGGCCATACAGTTCTTCGGAGTGATGTCTGATGTTGGTACACATTCATTCACACAACCACTGGATTCAAAGATTTTTATTTGTAGTCTTGCCTTAATAGTGGCATTTATCTCTCGGGGCAGAGGTCTATCTGCTTGGTTTTGTTCCTTCCTTTGAAAAGCTGTTCTTGCTCCCTGTCAGTAAGCTTCCTGACAAGATAAACAGATAGTAGGTGGAATGAGTTTATGGATAGTTTACTGAGCATCTGAAGAGAATACCTAGTCATAAGATCATTAGTAATTATACTGGCTTTGCTGAAATAATTCCTTTCCATGTAACTGCTGTCAGCAGGCATAAATTCTTCAATTGAGTCTTGTAATTCAGATAAATGTGGGTTATAAGAAGTTAATATTCTAGGGAAAAGATGGAACAACTGTGTTTATATGGAAATCAGAACATTTTATATGATCCACTTCACTGTACAGACTAAGCCAACAAACTTAGTTTTTACACATTTTTAGAAGAAAACGGCCATAACAGATGTTGTGAGTTAACTCTGGGAAAACTGTTTGATTTCTAGTGCTGTGCAAGAGGATTGAGGAGATAATTAGGACGTGGAATTCAGTGATAATACATTTCTTCATCCTGCTTTGGATTAATCACACCAAAACAATGCACACTAATCAATAAAGTATATGGCACAGCTAATGTGGGAGTTTTAGTTGGAGTAAAGCTGTATAGATCCATTGTTTTTTACTGGGCATATGCTAATTTTCTGCACTTGAGTATGTGGCCAATAATCTTTGAGAGCTCCTTAAAGTTTACTATTTTGTGAAGAAAATATATATTCTATACTAATTTTAGTCTTGAAATCTGCTCAAGATAATCATGGAAAACAGTCCAGCTATTTGTTGAAAGATTCCAGCTACTCGTTTGAAACTTTTTGTTTGAAATTACATTATTGTTTACTTCAACTGATAAATGAGTCTTGGCGAGAGGAGACACTCAGGGCTGAGCTCAGACACATGCAAATAGTTCCTGTTTTCAACAGAACCATGACTGGGTTGGAAAGAACGGAGTGGTGGCCCCTGTGGTTAACACAAAGCAATACTGGCATAGAACAGTATTTTATGACCTTATTAATCAGGAAAATAAAAATGTGAAATAGATGTCATAGTAACCTGACAGAATGAGAGACAGTATTAAAGTTGTGTGAGTTTTGTGACATTACTTCTGGAATTGTCTTAGTGTTTGTAATTTCTTAATTGGCTTAGTGTACACCTCCTTTTTAAAAGCCTTTTTAACCCTCTGAAGAAGGTCACTTCTCCTTTAAATACATGAACAGTAATGGTCATTGTCATCAGGAGGATTTATGTGCAGAGAGAGAACAGACTTTGTACGCTGTAGAAGTTTACGTTTTAGAGTCTTTCCCATACACAAAGTAAATTTTAACCAACTTTAAAAAAATAATTAAATTCCTAGTGCAGTGGAAAGTAGTAGAAGTTATCACTGGCTTCAGATGTAGTTACAGTGTGAACTGATCTCAGAGGAAGGAAGAACTGTAGGTGTACCAGAAAATCCCCTTTAGCCAATAGTGTGTGAGCCATCTTTTAAACAATGCATACTACTTGGGAAGAAGACTCTGAAGTATTTGACCAGCAGCTCAGTGGTAATTTGTCCTACCTATAGAAAAATACCTGGAAAAACCTAGGTATTACACTTAGTTCCCCCGTGAGCCAGCAGCAGCAGGTCCCAGTTCTGACCTGCCTGGAGGAACAGGGCTGTGGTGGGGAAGCAGAGCGGAGGCATTTTTTCCTTCTAGGGGTCTGGAGAGGGGTGTCCCCCACCCTGTGCCCTGCAGGGAGCAGGGGGTCTGCAGGCACCTTTCCTGAGCCTCTGTCTCCTACTGCTGGGCTGGGGCTGAAGGGCAGTCCTAGGAGTGGGGCATGGGCCAGCAATGGCTTAGCTGAGTGAGCTTGAAGGAGCTGGGGGATAACCTGTATTTCCTCACTTCTTCCCACAGGCCAAGGGGCAGTTCTGTCCTTTAAATTCAGGAGCTACAAAGCAGCTGTTAACAGGCCCTTGAATGATCTATAACCCAATAACATTATCAGACTGGAGATCCCCACCTTTCAGAAACTTGGGGGGATGGGGGGAGAAGCCTCACGCAGCCACATCTCAGAAATGACTGTTAAACCACACTTAATATACAGAGCCAGATGAGAATTGGGTGGAAAGAAGCAAGAGTTACTCAGAAAAAGAGAGCGGGGAGTGAGGTTGGCGGGGGTGATAAAATCAACAGGTCTCAGCGTAATGAAATAATGTATAGCTCTGTAGCAGTGAGACAGTTTTTTTGGCTCTGATCTAGGAGGGGAAGTCTGGAGAAGATCAAGGAGCAACGAACAGCGTCAGTTTATAAAGAACAAATTCTGCCAGGCAGATTTGATCAAAACATTAGATCAAATTACACAAGTAGGCGATGAAGTGCTTGCTCTATCTAGGAAAGGATGAAACTAAGTTGTAATGAAAGGATAATCTTGCAGAAGCTTCTTGCCATAGCCTTCAGGTTTGCTTGTGCGTGGGTATGTACTACCCTGAGCTGTGGGATGAGCAGGATTGAGTGGCAGCTCAGAGGAAGGAGTGGGAAAGAGCAATATGCAGGACTGGGAAGAGTATCCAAGGATCAGGTTTTGTATAAGGGCTCTGCTGAGGAAAATAAAAGCTGATTCTTTACTGAGGCTGTCAGACATGTATACTTGGGATCATCCTTCCCAGACCAACTAGCCCATGTTGTGTGCTAAGTCCTGACCTGAACTGATGGCCATTTCATAAAATGCCAAGTGCTGTTTTAACACTGTTATTACTCTCTGAAGGCAGAAGTGAGCTGCAGTGGTGTTAAACTCAGTGGTGGAATTAATTTGCTCACACTGCTTGAAGTCAGAGAAATAAGTTAAATGGAAAAAAGTTTCTAGAGAACTTAAAAACTCACTTGAGAAATAAAATGAGATTTAAAGTGGAAAAATACAAGCTGGCACATTGGAGGGGAAATAGTTCAAAACACAAACATTCCATGGAAGGAGAAGAGCCTTGGAAAGCACTAGTGCTGGAAAGGACCTGAAGTTGATCACAGGAGGGAGATCAATAGGAGTTTGGTGTGTGACAAGAAAGACAAGCCAGAGACTGTCAGCTTGCCTACAGGACTCTGGATTACCCTGCTGTAAACCAGCTACTTTTCGCAAGATTAGCAAGGAAGTGTGATTTTAAAATTTCAAAACAGTTTTTAATGAGTGAATTGTTGGTCGAAATTTTAACCACCTTTGTTAAGACCAAACTTTTTTAATAAAAAGCAGGGGGGGGTTTTGCCATTGTTTTTAGTGACAGCTTCTAGGTTGTAGAATGAGAACATCAGGAATGGAAGAGGCAGCTTTTGCCCTAAAACTAGACTAACTGAGGCAATTGAAACTACAGAGGTGTTAAGGCAACTCTTTGGTACTGTGGTTGGTTCATGGCAGTCAAACCTTAGCATGCTTAAGTAAGCTGGTATGTCTGAGGAGCTTTGTTGGGTTATCTCTTTAAAGTGCAAATACCTATCCATTTACAGACAAGGAAAGAACACTTTCTAAGTTTTTATTTTTAGAATAGATCCTGTTTCTTTTGGAGAAATGTCTGGTCTACAGTGTGTGGCTGTTGTTGAGGAAAGGGCCTCAGCTAGGTTAAGTATAGCAAAAAAATAAGCAGATACTAGTGGTTTTGCATCCAAATTGCATACTCTGTGGTTAGTGTGGAAGAGGCTTTAAAATAAAAAGCATGAAGTAGTTAAAAATATCAGAAGCTTCTACTTGAAAGACTTCTGTTATTTTAGAGCTGTAGCAATTCTAATTAGCAGACTTGTCCTTCACAGAGAAGGATATATCCAAAGGGCATGGCTGCAATCCAGCTGTAATTGTAAATGTTCTTATATTCAGCAGTCACAACTGTTGCCGTTGGGAAGCAGAGAATGCATTCCCTGTTCAGGGAAGGATTATTTTGGTGAACCCAGCCCTCTAATGAACACCTCACTGTGTAAGTAATTTTACTACCCAGTATTAAGCAACCCATGCACATGCATTTCCAAGAATCGGACACTTAGCAGCAGAAGGCAGGGGTGGTGCTGACCTTCTCCCAGTGTCTCTGTACAGGAAACAGTGTTCTGCCTCCATGGTCCCCCATATTCTAGTCAAGTTTATGAAGCAGGTCATAGAATTGTAGAACAGCAAGTATCTGTACTTCATTCATAATTTTGATAATATTCAGGGGGATTCCCAGCGGAGTGGATTTTCTTCTCAACATACTGATATGATTGATTTGTTTGAAGTTGGTAGTGATGGGACAGCAGCCCAAAGCCAAATGTTTGCACCAGTAGCTGTCTCCTTTCTGCAGCAAGAGTGAAAGGGTCTTCCACAGAAAAATTGGAGAATGCCCCAGTACTGCTGGGTATGACCTCATAGAGACAGCTCTTGCTAAGCACAGTCATTTGGAAATAGGGGTAGATAATCTGCATCTTCTTTTGATTATCTCCTTTTTTTCCCCTCTTTCTTTCTCACAGGAAAGAATCTGTCCCCTGCCCATGATCTGCTTTTGGAAATAAACTCATTCAGCCCAAGCAGGATAATCTCTCTGCAAATTTTATGGGTTTTTCTTTTGATTGTCACTTAGAACAGTTTCATCATGTTCTGACAGCTTTTATGTGTGTGCATGCAGTTTGGGAGCATTTTTAGAGGAACATTATGCAAACATTCAACACAAGATATAAAACATCTTCAAGTTAGATTTTTAGACATGGCAATAAGCGAAAGGCTTTTTTGGGGGTAAATGTGACTTGAGGAGACAGGAAGAGTCTGTTATCAGGATGAGCAGTCATCTAAGTTTAAAAAACCAAGCTGAGAGCTCTGACAGCAGAATGGGGGTGTTGCTGTGTTCAGAGGAAGGTGTTTCAACTGCTTTTACATTGTACTTTTTGCTGAGAAGGAGAAAGTTGCCTTAAGCTATTGATGAAGAATAGTTTTGCCAGCCAGTGGGCTGATGCTGGAACTACATTGCAGCTTTACTCCTGGTGGTGAAGTTGCAGATGTAACTGTGGAACTGGACCATACCCACATTGCAGGTACTACTGCAGTGTGTTTGCTAACTATCTGGAACTGTATTAGAGAAAAGGGTTGGTGAACATCACAGTATGGAGCATACAGAGCTCTCCTTTGTCTGTCTGTCACGAGCACGCTTTGTAGCAACACGTCTGTTCTTGGAGTCAACTTGGCATAGTCAGTGGATCTTAGTGCCACTAGATGCTGTGATTAAAAGGGGATGAATACAGGCAGAGCATTTCAAGTTGGTAGATGTGGTCAAGCTTAGTTCTGCAAGTCTCTTGCACAAAGAAATTAATGATTATGGACTTGTAAGTACTACATGGAAAATGCTTATAATACTGAGAGGAAAACTGATAATTCCCATAAGCATGGGAATAATCTTAGTCAAGGTAACTGAAGAATTCAAATTAAATCCCTGTAGGAGCTTCTCAAAATATGGAGGAAATACCCCAGGTTATCCAGGTTTAATACTTCTAATAAAATATAAAACACCATACTTCTCCTTTATCCTAAAACCTCAGTCTGTGTTTTCGTACTAGCATGTATTACAAGTGATTGTCTTTTGAGGCAAATGTTTTACATCTCTCAGCTAGGCCTGATAGTCTAAATGACGTGCAATGGAAAAAGAATAGTTCCATCTATTAACTCTGTGCAGCATTTTATCAGATTGATTGGAACTGGATTCACCATCTATGTCTTTTTGTCAGGGTCAGTAATAGCTTTTGCTAAGCAATTATTTGTTTGAGGGCTCTGTTCTCCCTACAAGGTAAGGATACTTAAGACATTTACCAATGTACATTTTGAACAAAAAACATGGGGTAGTTGCTATATTTTTTTAAAAGGCAGGTTTACTTTTTCTTCCCTAGTTTTGTCTTTGCAAAGAAGTTAATTTTTTGAATGAGTGAACCATCTTTTCTTTGCTTCTGTGCTATTTGGGAGAGATTATCCGAGAGAGCACGTTGTGTATTGTGAGGCTTTCTGAAACAGAGTTTGTTAAAGCCAGTAAACGAGAAATGTTGCTTGTGAGTTATATTATGGGCTGGAGACACCTTTAATTGGATCACCATGTCCCGTGTTTCCATTAGAAATATGATGCAGCTCCCTAGGTGTACTAGAAAAGACAACTTCAGATTGTATTGTGAATTGTGTGAATTTACCCTGTTTGAATTTGGCAGCCTTAAAGGCAGCAGTTGCTTTTGGTCCCTACAAAAATAGCTCCTTCCAGCTGAGCAGTGGGGGTTAGCGTTCAGCCTTGGATGTACCTGTCAGTATTGCATTTTCTTCTTCACTGCCTCCTATTAAAACTTTCTTGCTTTAATCTTTTTGATGCACGCTGCACTCCTCCCCCCCTCCCCGTTTTCCCAATTTTGGGACAGTTCTGGATCTCCTTGAGGAGGAGGTGCTTCTGCTGAACTTGAGGAAGAACAATATCTGCGGTCATGTTCTTCCTCCTGAGCTCCAGCCAGATCTGGCTGATGCTTGTGCTCATTAGAGTGAGGATGGAAACAGCAGCAGACGCCTGTTGGTGGTAATTAGATAAAAGAAATGAGAATGGTGAATACTGCAGTGAGAGGGGAGGTGCTTCTCAGACAGGTTGGAGAGGGATCAGTCCCATTCTGAAGGGCTGTTATTAGACTACGTGGCCCTGCCTTTCTTACTGTTTTGCTAATCAGGTAAATGCACCTGCTGTCCTCCATCCTTTGAGCTGCTTTCTGCCTCTGTCTGACTTCTGCATGTCCTTCTCCTCTCTTCCTCTTTTAATTTCACGTGGTTCTATTAGATGTTAGTTGGTTTTCATCAATCTGCACCCCTGTATAGTGGCAATCCCTTGGAAACACCGATTTCTTCCTGGTTTCCATTTCTTAAGAGCGTGGCCTCAGTTGCCTGCGTCCTCAGAGAAATAAGTGACCTTTACTGCAGCTTGGGCTGCAATAGCTGTGTTTCAGGGTGCTTCGGCTGCAAGCTGATGGACTGGCTCTGGCTTTTGAGACAGGTTGTCTTCTCCTGTGACCAGAGGAGGTGCACAGAGCAGCATGGGGCAGAGAGACAGGGAGGAAAAGCTGTTGGTTAAGAAGCAGCAGAGGATGAGCTGCCTCACCCTACTTGCTGTGCTGGGTTTAGGGAGGGCAGTGGGCCTTACTATCATATTTTACATCCTCGGCCACAGAAAAGTCATCCTTTGATGTGGAAGGGCTGTGGACAAGTGAGCCTGGGAAGGGGGAGGACATGGTGACATCATGCCTTTTAGGCCAGTGTTTTAACTGATCAGGTAGCCTGAAAATAGGGAGACACAGTTAGAAATGGCAGGCAGACTGTTACGGCAGGGCTGTGGGAAAGGGATGCCACAAACACCATGGAGGCTCAAAATCCTCTTCTGCTTTATCCATATTGACAGCTAACCTGTTGGAAGGCTTCAACCCTACTGTTTTCCTATCTCAGGATGAGATGTGAACAATTTGCATTTAAGATGCTTTGTTTTTTAACAACAAGCTACAAGTAAACGCTCCATTGCGTAGTAACAAAGTTCTCTGAAATCTGTGAATACAGTGCAAATTCCTTTTATGTTTGGTGGGAGCATGCAAAGTCCGCTCCAGCCAGCTGACTTTGTGCTTTGCTATTACTTTGTGAGGCTCTTAGCTGCCAAGTGGACTTTATCAGCAGCTCTGTGTGTTTGCAGTTTCATTCCACGGGTAGTGAGCTCTCCTAATAAGCACTTCTGCATGGTGTTCAACCTACACTTTTCCTCTTGCGCTCTTGCTACAGGTTAGAAATTCCTCATCTGCATGACCAGTTTCCTATTCCAGTTTGCCTGTTACAAGCTGCCTGACTGCTTGGGGTGCAAGCAGTCCCCTTGCTTCTTTGCCATTACCTAGGAACACACCCAGCCAAAACAGCTCACCTGAGATCTTGTCAGTGTAGACCAGGAGCCAATGTGTCCCATGCTGGCAAGGGCAGCTTAGTTGAGGGTGTGTGCAATGCTTTATAGAGGAGCATGGGAGCTCTGGGCACTGAGAGGTTATTCCAGCCCTGGTTTTAATGTCTGCATTGCCCAGAAGGTTTTGGCAGTAAGCAGAAGTCAGCTGTGCCTCACAGTAGCTAGAATGAAATACAGATACTTATTTATGAAGTTTAAAGAGGACAGCACTTTTGCAAAGGCAGAGATAGACAGAAATTAGAAAGCGTGTACAATAATCCTGTTATCTGCCTTTCTGCATACTTGGGTTAGCTCCATGAGCACCTCTCTCCTCACAGAATGTTCAGAGCTTCCTGATTGAGGCTTTTCTTTATTTTCATCCAGGTGTTGTGCTTGCAGATGATGATCTGGAGCTGGGCAGTCTTGGCTCCCTGCTAGGCTTCTAACTCAGCTATGGGGTTTTTATCAGATGCAAAACCTTCCCTTGGGAATTTCTTAATCCTTACTTTGATTGGGAATATGTTTTGATGTCCCACACAGTATTTAATTTGCTGTCCTTATCTGCTTTGGGAAATTATGAAGTGCCTTGGATGTGACTGGATGAGATAAGAAATTACCTAGACAGTTAAACTGAGCCTGGTAGGGTTTAGCCAAGCAGAAGAGGCCTTCTTAGCAAGTGAAGCAGAATGACAATAACACTTTCTTTACAGACTATTATATCATTTTTGTGTTATGGAACCTATGCCCCCTATAAACGCTTAACTTGTTAATGACAGTTGAGGCAGTTACTTAGCTGGGCTGAATGCAGGCAGCTTGCTTTGGGCTCTTACCTGAGGGGAAAAAAAAAGTGCAATTCAGTATATCATGAGCCACCGTGCTCAAAATTAGTTATATCTTTCAAGTAGACCCAATTTAGAAACCCTGTTAGGAAATTGATCTGTCTGATGTATTTGTTGTGAATTCAGTAAATAAAGATGCTGAGTAGAGTGGTGTATCATTTTACAGTGATGGTAATAGACTAGTCCAGTGAATTCTTTCTGCATTTCTAAAGCCATACTTGTTTTGCAGTACCCTGCCCTACATTATTTCTTACTTTTCACAATAAAT
This sequence comes from Chloroceryle amazona, assembly GCA_027560015.1. Lineage (NCBI taxonomy): Eukaryota > Metazoa > Chordata > Aves > Coraciiformes > Cerylidae > Chloroceryle > Chloroceryle amazona. Next base: position 77,275 of record JANHFX010024787.1, read on the forward strand.
AAGCCATGAAATACTAGTTAAGATAGAGGAATTAGAACTTCCCACAGATTCACATTAGGTGAATATTTTAATGTGTCTGTGGCTGTATTCTCGACTATCTCTCCTGATGCTATAATTTGAAGGCAGATGACAGCTGCAGATAAAATGTATGACATAGCGTATAATTCACGTGGGAATGGAATAGGAACCTCTAAGAAATATACTCCCTCTTCAGAGAGAAACATCAACAGCCACAATTAAGTGTGCCACTTAATGAGCTTCCTTAGTCTGCGGTTCAGAACAGACATTAACCAAAGTGACGTGGAATCATTTTGATCAGATGGCTTAAAAGGTCATACGTAAATTGAGTTTTGTGGTCGCAGATGGTTTTTGAATGGATTACAGGCTTTATCATGAAAGCAATGGGTACAATTAGTTTATACTTAGGAGGGGCTCTGGCTAAGACTGATTAGGTGAAATTAAAAAAAGCAGGAAGCCAGGTTGAATTTCTATTGGGGTTCACAGGGCTTAATTTCTTCTTAGATACTGACACTCCCTCAGTTTGGGGATTATCTCCCAAGCTTAATAATCACATTCCATTTAGGGCCATCTGAAACTAAACTGGATGAAGTACTGGGAAAGAACCCAAGAGTTAAGAGTAATTCAGCAACTAGTAGTAAAATCAACTGCGACTGTTTGAAAAGGCCATGTTTACCATGTCAGCAGGGTACACTGCAAAGTCTGGCATATCATAATTATTTTTCTCCTAGTGTACAGAAATACTGCAGTGCCCCAGATATCTCCTGATTAAAGCTGATATGGCTGTGCTGTATTTATGTCCCTTGGACCATATATTAAAGTAGAGTGAGACTGTTTTCACCTGATATTTTTACAGCTACCTCAGCACTGAGACCTTCTATCCAGTTGTACAGCTGGAAAGGTTATGGGTGCTCATTTTCTTTGACCAGAAAACAATATTCCCTTTTTCATATTTGAAACCCATCTCACTGAGATATGCATGAACCTTTTCCTCCTCACCACTAACAGAATTAAGAGAAAAGAAGCATTCAGGCAGGAGAATGCAGCATTAGTATCCTTTAGGACACACAATAATATATTGTGGCAGGATTGAAGAACTTGATTCATGCTCATAAGCTTTTTAGATATATGTTAATCCCACAAATGCTGGCTGGGTAGAGGCTCACGTCTTTGAAACTGGGTGTCTGTGGAGGGAGCAACTGTGCTGGGCTTGTGGGCAGTTGTTTTATGAAAGCTCCTTCATGGGAATGTGGCTGCTCTTGAGGATCCAGCTGATGTATTCTCACAGACCAGGGAATGAACAGAGCACTAACTCAAGTGGAGAACTTCATTCTTGAGAGTCAAACCTGAGTCTGGTTCCCTTTGAAGCTGTTTTAAATTCATATTTTCAGATTCTAAGTTTTACAGTTCTTGTTTGGTAGCCTTACTTGAGCCTGTAGGTCCTCCTGGGTTGGCAGGCTATGTAAAACCACAGATATTCACTCAGTGTTTAGTCTGCAGCTGCTAAAGCAATGCACTATCTATGTATTTCATGTGTTTATTCAGATGTGATACTTTAATTTACTATTTACTGTTCCTGCAGTATTTAGACATGAATTAAAATGACTTTATAATTGGTTTGTATTGCTAGGTAATGATAAGACGTGGGAATAGCTATATTTCAATACAGAGGATATTTGGGCAATGTAATTTTAAGAGCAAACAATTTCTTGCCTCTCCCTTTTTTGGGGACAAAAGAACTAACTGATGTTCATTTGCAAGTGATTTTCATTTGTAATAGTAGGTCATGCTGAATAGTGTGTGACAGTATGACTCAGGGTTTTAAAAATGATGTCCATATGGTTGGCTTGTTTTGAAAAGCAGTGTGAAAAATAATAGGGGCCAAAACATAAGTCTCTGCTGCTCATTTTACTATACAGAGGAGAGTGCTTGTTTTTGGAATGCTTTAAATTAATTGTTATTTGGAATCAAAAGTGCAAAAGGCTGTATGTTGTTTATACGTTGTAATTTAGTTTTTATTTATTATGAGTGGCACTTGAGAAGTATGAACTATCTATTGAAAACAGACTGTTTCTGTAGAGGCTGGGGAGCCTGCATTAAGAAACTCCTTTGACTTCAGAGAATAATTATAGGGTAGTCAGTAAATGTTCCAGTCTTCCCACATGGAGTAGTCGTAGGTTGAGCTGGTGGGTATTTACTGAGAGAGTTGGGGATAATAGAGCACAGTAAATGAGAAGATTAATTAGGCAGTGGATAAAATGAAACAGTACAAAAATTGAGATGAAAAGAAAACAAATCTTTGAAATAAGCTTTTCAAACTCAATTGACATCTGGTTTTGGCTCAGTAAAACCACTGTCACCATAAAGCGGAGGAGCTGCAAACCTGCCTGGGGCATGGTATGGGGAAGATGGCTGGCAGTTTTGGGTGAACGTCTTTAGATGAAAAATAACTTTTTGCCTGAGTAGATATTCTAAGTTCTCATCTGTGACAAAATATAGGGAATGTTTATTGAGTTCCCCTCTGCCTCCCAAGTTTATTAGATTAACATTTGAACACTTTATTTTTTCTGTAGCGCAAGAGCCAGACTGTTCAGTATTTGGTCATCAAGGACTGAAAAACTATTCATGAAAATCATAGTGATTTTGCCAAGCAGGCATTCAGCAAAAAACTTCATTTTCTGATTCTTTGAAATTAGCTACTCTGGTAGTGTATGCACAGTAGCTGTAGTAGATGTCCAGGTGTATCTGGGTGTGGGAATGGAATAGCCTGAGGAGTGCCTTAACTGCTGGAGCGAGTTGCTGGTGAAGAACCCTTCAGTGATGGCTGTAGGCAGCAGTCTGGGAAGGAAATGCCAGCCTCCTGGGCACCAGCATTGCCTTCCCAGGTCTGGACCCTTGGCATGATGTTATGTGAAGGCCTTAAACTAATTGCTTTACTGTGGGCCTTAATTTAGGGTTGAAATGTGGAACCCTGTAGCACATTTCTGTTGTGTGTTACACTTAAAAACAGATCTTAAAATTTGATTTCAAATTTTTATTTTATTTTTTAATAAAGGAGGTTGCAATAGAAAGAATAGAGCATTGCCAGAGCTTCATATAGGCAAAAATGTTCACCACCGTGACTTGCATTTACAGGATTCATTTATCACATTAGTGAGAGGGCTGGATTCAGGTCACCTTGTGGGATCCTTCAGACATTCATCTTAAGGTTTGTTTTATATGGAAGAAATATTCACTGCTTCTGCAGTCGCAATTTATATTCCTGCAAGATTGCTGTCTAGATGAAGAGTCACAGTTTTGCTTACATGTGGAAGCAGGGTCTTAAACTGCTGGAACCATCTTCTTTGTATTACTCTTACATTCAATTTGTTTGTAATACCATATGTAATGATTTAGACACAATATAGATCTAATAAGCACTTCACTAAGAATTTGGAGTCTAATTCATTAAGAGTTTCCTATAACGCTTCCACTATATTTATGGTGTTTCCATATCTAACAAGCAGAGAGGAAGACTGTTGTAGTCATTTGGCTGTTCAGTTGTAGCCCTCCCTGTGATGAGGCATCTTATTTCTGAGGAGTGATTTTCTCAGCCAAGGCTGGAGGCATCAAAGGGAATGGTTCTTGCCATTCCTTTGCCCCATTCCTCCCTGGAAAGTGGGCAGGTCCTGGGAGTTTGGGCTCCTTGTTTGCCACTTTCTCTTGCACAGCTAGGCTGGGGAGCTGAATGGATAGGGTGCTGGAGGGCTGGCTAAATTTACTACTAGTAAGGGTGAGGGACAGATGAATGCAAATTTTAATCCTTGAAAGGAGGGGTGTGCATCTAGAAGCAAAAGTCTGGCTTTTGTTGGTCTGGGGTGGTGCAACCAGCACTGTCTCCTGAGGTGCATTTGCTAAGATTTTAAAGGATGTTACTTGCCTTCTAAAATAGAGTTATCCAGAAAAACATATTTGAGGAAGAGGGACCCATTTTAAAGCCTAATGTTCTGTGCTGTCTCTCAATAACTAGATTTAGTATTAATAGAGAGAGAAAAGATGGTCTCTAATTTAGTGCATTTTCAGCTGAGGGGAGCTGATTTACAGTGGTGAGTTATGCAGAGAAACCTTGTGCTCCCTAGAAGACAGCCCTCTGTATGCAGAGCAACTAGGGCTCTTCTGAGGGAGCAGCAGTAAGTGGACATGGCTTGCTGCGGGTGCCCCTACTGTGATGCAGTCTTTGAGACAATTTATAAAGATATATGAAAAATGAACTGTTGTTTCAAAAGAAACCGGAGGGGAAAAAGGGAGTAAATGGCTGATTAAAATGATAGCTTTTAAAAGCCAGTTTCAGGGAAATCAAAACCCTTTGAACTGAACTAGACATTGTTTTAGTAAAAATTCTATTGTAGTGGGGAAAAAAAAATATTTAAACATTTATAAATGTCCAGTTAAGCTTCCTCAATTCATAATTCTCTTAAGATTGGTCAGCCTACTAGGAAAACTCTTCTGTCTTTTGCATAAGCTAATATGTCTTTCAAATAAGAGAAGCAGGAAATTTAAGGAAGAAGGAAGACTAACAAATTAGTGGTGTGAATCTATTAATCAGTCTCAGTACAGATGGCAGGAAAAATATCATCAAATTGACCCTGTTGGGTAAAACTCTATTGTTCTAGGCTTTGACTAATCCCAACGCATCTTTCAAAACCTGGCAATTTTAGGAGCACGGGGGCTGGATTTCTCTCTAGTAGCTGGTGTTTGCACGTAGATGTTGCTGCCATCATGTACATGGGAACCGTTGGGATACCTGGTGGTGTTGCAGGACCTGGCCGTCATTCAATATGGCACTCAGTTTGTGGCTAAAGTTCAGATGCCAAAACTGCCACTTGGAATAGAGATGATTTTTCTCTGCCCCCCTCCCTGCCCCGTGTTTTAGTGGAGTAGCAAGTGCTCAGGTTTTTCTATTAAGACCATGATACAAAATTAAAAGGAATTAAAAACACCCCCCCCCCCGCCCAC
>JANHFX010024788.1:3972-29859 GCA_027560015.1 Chloroceryle amazona
CCCATCACCGGAGGTGTTCAAGGCCAGGCTGGATGGGGCTTTGAGCACCCTGCTCTAGTGGGAGGTGTCCCTGCCCATGGCAGAGGGGTCGGAACCAGATGATTGTTAAGGTCCCTTCCAACCCAAACCAGTCTACGATGCCATCGCTCCCATCTAAAAGCAGCTATAGGGCTGCTCGTATATCCCTACATCCAGCCGGGGGGAAGTCAAATGCATGCACGCAGCTGGAAACAAAAGAAACACCATAGGGAAAGAGAAAAAATCATCCACGGCACAATTTTGAGGCCCTAGTTAAGCATATTTTCAAAGCCCCAAGCCCTTCATTACCACCAGAGGAGAGGTCATTTAAGGACCAAACCACGCTCAAGGTTTAGCCGCGAGCTTCATCTGTAGCAAGCAAGCAGGAGGCAGGCAGAGGGAGGAAGCACTTACATCGATGAGGTCGGAGACGTCGTGGATGTAGTATTTACTGACGGCAGCGTTGGTGGCTGCCAGGTTCAGCAGGTAGTCGTTCCTGGCTTTAGTGCACTTCAGCTTGTTTTCAGAATATTTGGCTTGTCTCTGAGGAAGCAAAATGGAGTGTCAGAGCACAAACAGGATGCTGCTTTCACAGCTTCTCTTGCTGCAGGGCCCCTGCAGCCTGGTGTGATGTGTTAATGAATAACATTGGGTAGGGGCACCCTTGCCGGGATGGAGCAGATCACATCTGAGCACCCCTGGTACCACGAGCCAACAGAGAACGAGCGCGCTCCGCTCAGGGGTGCCCGGCGCATCCCGAGCACAGCTGCTCTCCCTTGAGCTGTGCATTCGTGGAGGTTTTGGCATCAATCAAAATGAGGGGGACAAATTTTCCTCCCAGAAACGCTGACATACGTCTGGACTCGCTCCAGATTTATGCAGCTGTATCAAAGTGGAATCTGGCCCAGAGGCCCAGGCTACAAAATTTAGAACAGGACCCAGAATTCAAGACTCTGTAGGAAAGCAGATGTGCTCAGATGTGGGGCATGCGCTCAGGCAGATCGCTCCTCCAAAGGTTCAGCACAGCAGATTAACCCTTTGAGGAAGCACGCTGCTGCTCGGCAGCATCCCAGTGCTGGGCCAGCCTGCGAGCGAACGCGGCCGGGCGGAGGAAGCTGTCGACTTTTTCTCCATACTTAACAGAAAAACTGTGGGTTTTGAGACCCCGAGATCTAGTGGGACTTGCTGAAGCCGGAATGGCGTGCGGTGTTTTAGCTACCAAAGCCAACTACACGCTGCACTCAACTCCCAGACAGTCTGCGGAGGAAGAAACACTGTTCTTTCATAGATCCAGCCCTTTTTTTGCCTGCCACGGGTCTCCGACTGAAGGAACCCTGGGCAGTTATCCCTTGCTAGAGGTGCCTCTCTGTTTTTGCAGTAGGTGGTGAAGAAACCACAGCCCCCGGTCGCAGGGTCTGGATCCAAACCTCCTGCCCACGGGGAGCCCCGACGCCAGCCTGGCTCCCTCGCCCTTCCCTCTCACCCACCTTCTCCTTCATCTTCTCGATCTTCTTGACGGAGCTCCGCCGCTGGGGCCTGTCCTCGTGCCGCAGCAGGTTCACGCTGATGTCTCCTGACTTGTTGAACTGCTTCTCCTCCTGCTTCTCCGCCTCCTTCAGCTTGCTCTCAGCGCTGATGCTTTCTGCATGGTACATGTGGTAGGTCTTCATCACCTGAGGAAAGAGAAGTTTGTGAGCTGCCTGCCCCACGGCCACGTGGAGCGTCGGTGCACGAGAAGATGACAGCTGTGGGCAGCGTGGCCACTGTGGGATTAGGGAACAACAAGGGGGGAAGGAAGGAAGGAAGGAAAAGCCCATAAAATCACCCCCATCACTAGTCCTGTTTCAAAATGGCACAGAGCTGGTGCAAGAACCATTCCTGACCTGAAGTCACTTTTGACCCAGCCCATCTCCTCCTATACTTGAACTTGCTAAGCCAACCCCTCAGCATAACCCCTGCTCTACCCTCCTGACAGCAGATGCCATCTCGAAGGTGGAGGAGCTGCAACTTCCAAAGCAGAAATGGAGCTCGTCTCCTACCACCGCGTGATTCTCCTCTTGCTGCTGCCGGTAGGCGCAGTCAGCGCCAGGGTGGGCTGCAGCAACACCTCGTCCTTTAACAGTGACTCTGGGTAGATGATGATGATCTACTGCCAGGAAAACTCCTGCGGGCAAAACTTCTACCACAGCCTTTCCTTTCAGAGACAAAAGCCCAAAGGGCACATTGTGATCATTTTAATGGAGCTGGCAAGAGGAGCACATCTGCTCTTCTCTCTTTATGCCTTCAGTCACGTTGTCCCCTTTTATCATCTCCCTTCTGGACTTGGATGTTTCCTTTCACATCGCCTTGACAGGGCTGGAGAAGACCAAAGATCCATCTCATGCAAGGCGCCTGGGCAGCACCGGCAGCAGCACCGGGCCAAGCTCACCTCGAGGAGTTAGAAAGGAGCAGAACCCCCCGAGCAGGGCAACCCCGCACAAGGCTTAATGAAGAAAATAGAGACTTCCTGCGCGGCGGCTGTCGGCAGGAACCAGGAGTGTTTCACTTGGACGAGGTTCGGCTGAAACATATGATCTCTCCTCTTGCCAAGCACCGGCGTCAGCTGCCAAGGAGCTCCAAGTGCCGCATCGCAGGCTGCACAAATGTGCCATCCCTGGGAGATGCAATTTTAGGCAACCGCAAGGAACAGCAAGCGGGGGCTTGTGCTTTGTCTCTGAGCTGCTTTATTTCAAAATCCTCAAGATGCGAACACAGATCCGAGCCACGTAATTCAAACTGCAGATTCTGTGGAGAACGTTGCAGGAGGCACACACAAACAAGACAATTTCTCCTGCAGGGAAATTCTGCAGGCTTTGCTCAGCCCTCCTCATCTTCACCGTGTTCTTCTTCTTGCAAAAAGGTCAGAGGAAGGTGAAGAAGAGAAGTCCTGTGCTTCAGTCAGGCTGTGAGAGAGGTTCCCCCAGCACAATGCAACAGAAAATCCCAACAACTAAACAGGGCTCCAAACGGCATGACTTCTGTGAAGCCTGAAGGTTACAAGAGGGTCACCTAACCAGAAAGAACTGAGCACAATTCATCGGCTGTCTCTGCTGGCCCACGGCTGCGCAGCTCTGCGAGGGGGGCCCGAGCCCCGCCGCGGCCGGGACCTCCACCCAGGCTCCCGATGACTGATTGCTGACAACCGCAGGGACTCTCCTTAACAAAGGCCCTTTTTCCTCCTCTATCCCCGCCTGAACCTGAAAAGGTAATGGGGGAACCAGGTTTAAAACTCCTCTGAAAGTCTCCATCAGAGTGCAAAGGAACTAATAATATCCCCCAAAACATCTTCGCCAGAGTTCAGCATGCGTGTTGCTGAAAGAGCCGCGCTGAAGAGCTCCCCGTGCCAACCCTGCTCCTCGTCAGCTCGCTCCTTGACACTCGGGGACGTTTCTGTTTGGTTTAATATCTGCCGTACTATTGAACGGGGACCCCTCTGCACTGAGCCATCAGCCCTCCATCCGCAATTGCCTCGCGCCCGCTCGCCGTCGAGCCGCCACGTCCCCGTCTTACGCCATCGTGCCACAGACAGAAACTGCCACAGCTGCGTCCCTGGGATCTCTTCTGCAAATAAGTTAATTAGCAGCAGTGGAGGGAGGAAAATATGTTCCAATGTTCATTAGTTATTTAACAACACAAGTTGTGTTTTCCAATATTAATAACACGTTCTGGATAACGGCCATTGCCAAAATCCCCACCATAAATGGCACTGTTTGCCGCCTTCAGCTGGAACCGCTTTGTATTCCTCAACAGCTCGTCACTAAGGTTCTGACCCTGCCGAGGAGCCAGACCAGAAACAGGGTCCTTCCGTCTTTCTGCTGCCACGAAAGCTAATGTGTTATTTCAGAGCATTTCTACAGCAGGACACCGAGCAGCGTATCGACGCGTTTCTACCCGGTGATACAGGCAACGATTTCTACAGCACGACGCTTGCAGAAAGCGCCCGCTAACCGCAGAGCAACAGCCTCCCCACCGCTGGGCTCCCGAGGGAAAGGGACAACCTCCTCCAGCCAACACCCTGCTACACAGGGAACAGTGACTACTGTTCTTAACCCGGGCAATTATTCTAATTAATACAAGTTATTACTCCTCTTCCATAACCGTGTGACAAAGAATCGCAGCGGTTCACATCACAGTACCTTTGCGGACCGGAACACGCTGCCTTCAGCCGCAGAGCCCATCACCAAGCGGCACACCGCTGCCAGAGCGCGCAGAAAAACACCCAACAGCCCCTGGGGTTAACTGCTTTTCTGACCCTAAAACTCCAGCCTGACCTCCTCACGTGGGAACGCAGACGGTAAAGGGACTGGGGGCAGCGGGACCAAGACCCGCCAGCCGTTATGGGCCCCGTCTGCTGGAGCCTGCAAGCTGGAATCAATAGAGCAAAGCTGGCTTGAATTCACAGCTACGTTACTGCTGGGCAGAACTGCTCACAAGCAGCTCCTGCTTCACAGCAAAAGTCGTCTACTTCCTTTTTAATTAAAATCAGTGTGGTTTGGGGCTTTAGTTCTTTTCATACAGTGAGTCCACAGTGACTTGCATCAGAATCAAGGCTGAATTAAAATCGATTTAGTTATTTTGGCTTAAGTTTGAGACAGTGAATGCCTGAGAAGCCTGTAAAAAATTATATAGTTTCCAGAGAGTGCAGAGAATTCCCCTCTGGAAGGCCCAAGAAGCAGCCTCACCAGGGCAGAGCTGTCCTGCGGCCACTCGGCTTGGCCACGGGCAAGACAAACGACTTCCTCGCGCCGACAGCGGACAAGTGACGCTTTGCAGCGTCCTCAGCACCAGGGCTCCTTGGTCTCTGCCCGACCTTCCCAGCAGCCATGGTTACGGAACGTGCTGCTGCTGTGTGCCCAGCGCGCTGCAATGAACACGCCAACTCCCACCAGCAGCGCGCCGGGCCAGGCTGCCAGCCCAGCACCCAGCTACGCCTCTTCTACCCGGTGGCTCAAGGACAGGGAACTCCCGACTGGAGGCAGCTGGTCTGCACTGAGCAGATCTTGGCTGCCCAACAGGACCTGCTTTTGCTTCATGGTCGTTTCTGAAACAATCGAGTCTCTCCCCTGCTCCTTCCCAGCCGGATGACACAGTCGGTTTGTTATCTCAACGGCAAGGTCAGCTCAAAGGAAACACAAAGCTCCTCCGGCCATCCCAGTCTGTTTCTCCACCCAAACACATCCTGCTCAGCATGTGGGAGCAAGGCAGCAAATGGGGGGAAATCTCAGCTCCAGCGAGGACGGGTTTTGCTGCAGACTCAGCAGGAGCAAAATTACTGTCCATGCTCTTCTTCGGCCAACCGCACGCACTTCAGGGCTCAGCACACTCCTGATCCTCAGGCTGACCCAACCACGTCCCTCAGGTGATGCTCCTGCCCCCTTGTTTGGGTTCTGCGTGCACTGGTATTAAGGTCAGCCCAGCCCTCGTTAATCCTTCCCTGTTTCGCATCCGTCACGCCGCTATCATAATTAATCTTAATTAGTCACCACCACTAACGCAGCTTGTGACATTCAGCTATCAACAACACTCCCAAAACTCACATAGGCATTTTAACCCAACCTGGCTGTCCACCCACGCTGCAACAACCGAACCCTTCCACAGCCAATGCAGAAACAAGCCCGTTGAGAGCAGATTTGTAGCAGAAACTTCCAACAGCATCACTCACGCTCGGCTGCGTAGGCCTGTTTTTCAAAGGATGGAATAAAACGATTGTTTAGGACTAAACCCACTGCGGTGTTACTTCTGTGCCAGTAACAGATACAACCAAAGTCAATGTACCTTCTTAATTTTCCAACGCAAGACAGGCTTTATGTTGCTTTGTTGCTCCTGAACCACAAATAAAATAAAATTCAAAACCAAGCAAATGTAAAAGCAATTGCTACAGGGCAAGAGACAGAAGCAACACAAAGGCTTTCACTGCCCTGCCATGAAAGCCTGCTCGAAGAGCAATGTCCTGAGTAACCGGGCAGGACTTCACCTGGAGGCACAGCGACAGCTCTGCAGCCGGAGCGCTCCTCGGAGCGGGAGGTGCAGCGGAGCTAAAGGCTGGATGTGTTCCCCAGCAGAAGGTCACGCTCAGCCCTCGTCCCCGGGCCGCCAGACTCGCGGGAGCAGCCCGGGCGCCAGCCACAAACTGGCACCGCCACCTCTGGGCACGACGTCAGAGCCTGGGAGAAATCACCCGCCGGGAGAACGGGAACGGGCCCGAAGGCAACGCGGCGTAGAAGGCCCAGCAGGTGAGAGCGTTACGGACACCGGGGATCGCACCCAAACCATCTCCAGCTTCGCTTAAGCGAACCGCTTCTGTGGCACGACCCAACACCTGCTGCGGCCACGCGACCGCTGGGACACCCTCCTCCGCTGCTCTCACAGCCAGCGAGGAGCGAAACATTCCAGGGGAAAGCGGCTGCCCCGCAGGCCGGCGGGACGGTGCAACGCCGAGCGGGGGTTTCCTTCTCCTGGGTGGCATTGCCCGCTTGCCTCCGCTCCCCCCGCTGCACGGGCGAGGGGCCGGCTCGTGACTCACCGTGTAGAGCTCGTTGGTGACTTTCAGCAGTTCTTCGTGCATCTGTAGGCCGATCTCCTTGCTCTGGAAGACAAAAAAATGGAAGAGTGGAGACTCTGATGAGTTCACAGCGTGCACTTCTGAAAGGAAAAGTACAATCTGGAGAGAAAAGTAAAACTGCAGGACTTCCAAACACTACGGAAGAAGAGAAGTGACAGGTTTCTTCCTGACTAGCTGACCAAAGGTAGGTGGAAGGTCTCCAGTGCTGCCAGAATACTGGGACAGGACACCACGGCACCAGCAGAAGGAACAGTGTCTTGAGCTGGTAGGACAAGGAAGCAGCGAGTTGCTTTCCTCTTTTCTTAAACCAAGTGGCCAACCCACTCCTGACAAAGCCAGAGGTCCTTGCTTCCAGCTTTTCCACCCCTGTGCCCTCCTCACAGGTCCTGTTGATCCCCAGCAGAGGCTTTCACACCCACCCCACCAAGAGCAAACCGCGGCAACGTCTCTCCTGCCTACAGGGGCTTTCCCTCCTCCAGTGCCAATGGAACGGGCAGACCTTGGCAGCACGAGTGGCTTCAGGAGCTCCCCCGCCAAACACGAGACTTTCGCTACCTCTTTGCTCCGCAGGCGAGTTAACAAAGCCACGCGCTTTTGAATTCGAGGTATTATTTGAAAGGCAAAGCAGCCCCACAGCATGAGAAATGCCCCAGGGGCCTTATTTACACCGCTTCGGAAATCCTGTCTGATACCCGTCCTGCTCTGGGAGCTGACAAGGCAGCACCGACAGGGCTGCCAATCCACATCTGGGCTGCGTTTGCTCCACTTCTAAACTTTCAAACCAAAATACAGATGGCCCCCTCTTCCAATCTGCCTGCCACAGCGAGGTTTAAAAGTAAACTGGCATTTTAATTTCCTTTAATTTTCTACAAATCCTTAACAAAATAAAGCGTGTGATTATAAACATGAACACACACACACGGCAAATCCTCATCCTATTGCAGAATTGCTGAGTTTCCATTTGAGGCCAATGTTTATCCACGGATCACACAACCTGGGTCCCAGAGACCGTGATGAGGAAACACCACACGATTGGATTTATTTACCCCTCAAACACACCGGGATGAATCTGGAATTACAGAGGATATTGCTCTGCCCATCCACTGGCAGGATTTATCCTCAGCCCACAGTAAGGATCCAACACATAATGCCCTCCCCCATTCTGGGGACCTGTTTCACGTTAAGACTGGCGGAGAGCACAAAAGTTGGGCCAGCTTCGTGGCCAGGAGCATTTTATAGCTTGACTTTGCCTATTTTTCAACGGAACCTGCATTACTGGGTGTGGGTACGTGGCTGCTGCATTCTCCGTGCTGGGCTGGCTGCATTAACTGCCCTGGATAGTCAAAATTACACCATGAACATTTCTGGGTACACAAATCACTTGGATTCGCACTCTCTGGTCATACAGCATCACCTATGAACCCACCTTCATTTGAGAGATTCCTTCACCCGCTGCTGGACTTGCAATTTCCAACCAAGAGTGAATTTCAGAGTGAAGATTATCCTTAGCCCGAGCACCTCAGGTTTTAGGTTTACCTTGACCATGGCCAACTTGTCTTCTGTAGCTCATTTTAAACCATCCTGACCCGAGTGAACCAAAGTGTCTCTCAAAAAGGACATTTTATTACACAACAGCTACACCACAGTTATATAATCAAGCTTCCAATTTCACAATCACAACAGACGAAGTTCAGCCAGCTCAGGAGAAAGGTCCCTGTGAGTGTAAAACCTCATGGCACCTCTCCCCTCCCACCCCCCTGCCCGCTGCAATCCTATTATCAGTTTGTATCTCCACTTTTCCTGCCAGGCAGGATGAAGCAGATCCAGTTGCCTGCCTCCTACGGCATGAACATGGCATACGATGGGAGAGGCCACGGCTCGGGGAGCTGCCGAACGCTCGAGCTTGGCTGCAGATCAAGCCCACGCCTACTCAGAAACCCAGCGGCTGGATGCTACCGGAGATGTGCGCGCACTGCTTTCCTGCCTCCCTTCTAATTACACCCCAAATCTCTCTGCGGAATCTTCTTGGCTAGGAAGCAGTTGTTATAGCTTGAAGATGTGTTTAAACTAAGTATAGACACTCCCACCACCCCCCAGAAAAAACAAAACCAAAAAAACCCATCGGTTTCTTCCAGATTTCCTCAAATAACTCCACAGGTTTTTGTGCACACGGTTGGGGAAAACAACATCCCATCAGCTTCCTGGCTGGGTGCCTGAAGAAGCCGACGATGCAGAGAGGTCTTCTAGTTAAAGCTAACCGGGCAACCCGCATGCTTGAGCGGTGTAACCTTGGGTGAGGAGCAGTTAGAATCGAATGCAAAGACGGCAGCAAGGACCAGGGAACACCCAGCAACGCAAGTTTATCTGGGAATTAACAGCAGGCTATGGGAAGAGTCCCACCCTCAGCAGCGTGGCCGACGCACGCCACCCCCACCCTTGCCTGCGTGAGGTGCCAAGAAGATGCCAATTACCAGAAGGCCCTAAGTACCCCCAGCCATCTGGAAACCTCTCCTGCTGGAAACCCCAGTCCTTGTCCCCTCCCCGCCGACACCGGCCGGTCTCAGAAACCTCTCCGCGCCTTGCTAATGAGGCACAGAGCTGTGCCCAGCACGGCTCCCTCCCAGACACATCCAAAATAGCAGTTGTTTAAGCCAGGATGTACAAATGGGGGTCTTGGCCCCTGGCACCCCACATCTGCTGGGGTTCAGGGCCGCATGGAGCCCCTCCAGCTGACCCTGCTGTCCCCAGTCAGGGCCACGGCCCCAAACCACAACTTCCCAGAGCAAACTGGGGAGGAGAGGTCTGTGGTAGGAGCAAGTGCCCAAAGCCAGCTGCGGCCCGCGCCTCTGCCCCGGGTTTCCCGTGTGGGGACGGGAAGTCCCCAAAGCCATAATTTTCAAACCTAATTTCAGCCTCCTAAGTAGAGCCTCAGAGAACGGCTCGGCTGCCAGCAGCTCACCCTTCCCCTGCGTCCCGCTGGCACAGGGGGACCGCAGGTGGGTATTTGCTCTCAGACACGACACCCCAGCGCCCCGCATCCCGCATGGCCAAAAGTGTCCTGGCATCTGAGAGGGCAGCGTCCAACCTCGTGATGCTGGAGCCTCTTCCAAAGGCAGGCAGGCGGGAAGCCGGGGACTTGTCTCTCCGCTGAGTTTGCTGCCTGCCCTTTTTATAACAAATTCCATTCCAGTTCCCCGGTACCAGCAGCACACTCCAGTGTAGCCACTCACTTTATGCCTTCCACTCCTCCCCAGAAATAGAGCAGCTTGCTGGGACAGCAATGGCTTCAGCTCAGCAGGTTTGTTAAAATTCCTGCTGCTGCAAAGCAAGAGAAAGGAGCACCACGAACTGCTGGCAAGGAAGAATGGCTATTTTCAAGACAAAGAAGAGAACTCCCTTCCAGACAGACACCGCTTCTTCATTAAATCTCCGTCCAGGACACTGCGGTATGGGGCATAATTAAATTCACTGCCACGGAACGTAATTAAGCCTCCCACTGGGGAATAACGCAGCACGGTTATTTGGGACGTGGCGACGCTCGGCCGCAAGCCTATCATTTCCTGTGTTCCATTCTCAGAAGAAAGAGCAAACTTCTTCCCTTCCACCACAGCAGGAGGTAGGAGGGGAGAAAACCCCTGTCTGGCCGGGGAGGGGTCCCTCAGCCAGGCTGTGCCTCTGCCAGGAGGCTCGCACGACAGCAGATCCGGCCGGATCCCTGCAGCGAGGTACCTCAGCACCCCACCTGTTGCCTGCCTGTTAGCAAGGTTAACACGCCTGCCTCGAGTCTCCTCCTGCACCAGCAACCCGACTCACGCTGGAAGCTCCAGGGAAACTTGCCCAATTGAGTTTTCTTCCTTTGCCACCCTCGTTAGCAGGGCTGGCCTCTCTGCTGGAGCAGGCAAGGAGGCCACGGGATGAGTGCAGGCCAGGGATGCTTGGACAGAGGACGCTGATCCCCTGCATGCTGCCTGTGATCTGCCCGCAGGTCCCTTTCACGAGCTCCATGACGCCCTGTGCAGCTCTGCGATACTGGCTGATGGGACACCAGTCCTGGCCCAAATGAGCAGCACTGCATCTCCAGGTCCTACAGTTCCCAGCAAAGCATCTGCTGGGAAAGAGGAGACAGCACCATAGAGGCCACACCTTCCCTGCACTTTGCACGTGCAGCCCAAGCTCACCTCAGCACATCTACCTCGATGTCAGCGTCAGACCCCAGCACACCTGGAACCAGGCAGAGCTGGAAAACCAAACACAACTTCCACTCTTGAGCTCCTGCAGCTCCATACCCCCACCCAAACCACCCATCTTTGAAGCCGTGTGACACCAGGGAGACAGCGAGGAGAAGCATCTGCAACGTGCTGCCCGCAGCTGAGCAACCCCTGCGCACTGCCAAGAACCAGCGCAGCTGAAACTTGCCCCACACCCAGGTGGGTGTTGGTACAGAGCAGGGGGCACTTCAGACGTGCCCATGTCTCCACACACGTCCAGACTCACGAGTCCACCAGCCCAAACCCATGGCCGGAGTCTGAAGGCAAGGAAGATGCACCCCACCTTTCACGTCTTGCACAGAGAGATTCAAAGCAGGCGACACGGGGGTTTCTCGGCCCATTTTTAACCACACTGACCACGCACCCCAAAGGCACCCGCAGCAATCTCGCCAGTGATGCCCTGGCACTTTGGTGGCAAAGACCCATGGTGTCTTGCAGCCTGGATATACAGCTCCTGGTCTCCAGGTGACCTTGTGCCCTCCTGGAGAACCTCTCTGCTCTGGAGATCGGTAGCTTCCGTACAGCAAGAACCATACCCCCGAGAGGACAATTGCCCTTTGCCACCAGTCGGAGTAACCAGTAAATGATGTCATTACTGGGTCTTTCTACAAAAACGCTGGCACACGTTTAATATCCCCACGGGCTCCTCCCTCCCCAGCAGCGCTGCCCCAGCCTCGCTATCGCTAATGAAAGATGTCGGCCCTGGGTCTCTAGGCTCCAGCAAACTCCCACTACAACAACTGCCGGGTTGATAGCAGCCACTGTCTCGTGGCTTCAGGTGGGAGGGTGACAGCCACAGGGCCAGGAAAACGCCCAACCTAGGCTGCTACTCCTGCCCTCCCCCATCCACACCGATGGGGCGCAGCCGGAGCCATCAATGACAGGAGCGTGTTAAATACCGGCCTCTGAAGCAGTGCCAGGAGAAGAAAGAGGCACAGTTCCACTGCTGGGATAAAACACAAGCCGGGGGGTGGATTATAGCTGTATAAAGTGACACAGCTTCAGTGCGCAGCGGTTCTGCTGAACTGGAGTTCAGAGGGCGAGCCAAACCGTACCTCACAGGGCAGACCACCAAAGGCAGGAATCCCTGTATCCCACATCTGGGAAGGGCAGAAAAGGAAGAGGAAGAAAGAAAACAAAACCCTGTCCGGGAACAACTGCCCACTCTGTAACAAACAGCTACCAAAGTCCAAATCCAGACTCGACTCACGTTTTGTAAATGGTTCCTGCTTTACAGGTATCAGTTACCAGCATCTCCACGCTCTGCCTGGAGACCACCTCTGATGGCTCCCGCCGTTCAGGACGTTCTTCCGCAGGTATTCAAGGAGGACGGAGTTTCCGCAGCTACAAGCAGGAGGTCCTGCTGCAATTCAGAGGAGCAACTGCAGCTCAGAAGCCCCTGCAGAGCTGTCCTGTCTCCACACGCAGCCACAGCAGGACCTCAGCTTGGACCGCAGCCTGCGAAACCGGCTTTGCCAATGACTCAAGAAATGCAATCCAGCTTCTCCTCCACCTTTGACAATCGTAGCGTTGATAATCAGGTTAAACCTTCCGTAAGCCCAGGGGCCGAGGGCAATACGAGCCCTCAGCTGAGGCGAGGTCAGACCTGGCATTGCCTCAGTTAAGCGTCTCCAACTCCAACACTAAAAGCCAAATCCCCACCAGCTCCCACTTCCCCTCTCTCTCAGCTGTGGGCACCCAAAAGGCCCTCTGCTCAGTGTCTGGGCACCAGGGACCTGCGCTGCCAGTCAGCGGGAGGGCAAAACACTTGGGTAGAGACAAACAAAACACAGTGCCCCAATTTACTGCCCAACAACCCCCGCCGCTGCCGGTCGCATCCGGGGATGCGGAGGGGAGAGGGAGTGCAGCACCCAGCACCATTGCTGGCAGGTTTCCACTGTGCTGATCAATTGCTTCTTAGCTATGCACATCCTCGTAGCCCAGATATTACGTCCCTGCTTCTTTGCTGGACTGTTTACATTTACATAATGAAAGCACAAAACACAAAACCTTCCAGTTCCTCCGTGTACCCACAGCATGTCACATCCCATTAATAAATTCTAGATGGGAGGAATTAAAAGTGACATCTCTGGAAAAAAAATGTTACCCTAATTTCCCATCAAAGAGCAATTTACAACAAAACCCAGCAGCTGAACCACAACTGCGGACGCTTTAACCCCTGCAGAGCCGGTCCCTTGGCCCCGCACTCCTGTGCGCTGCGGTCTCCCCGGGCACGCTTCAAGCACTTGACTCATCGTACTCCAAACCAGACCGGATAAAACAGCAGCAGCTCCATCCTCCGTGAAGCCTCGTACCAGCTGCAGGGCTGGACGGGACGGCCTGAGAAGCCCTCTGGCAGGAGGCTCACGGCACCGCACGCACGCGTGCCTGGGGCTGCTCACCAGGCACGGCTGCCCCGGGGGAAGCGCGGCCCCCGGTCCCCTTTGGGCACAGTGTGAAATAGGTTAGGAAAAATAATTAACCTGAATAGCCCCCGAGGTGGCAGCCTCCCTATCCACGTCAAGGGCAAATAATGACACAAAATGAGCCTTTTCCATGATTTAGCTGAGCAGCGTCTCCAGGGACAGGAGAGTCCTGCTACAATTTAAACGTCAAGGGACAAACGTGAGTGAAATCCCAGATCCTCACAAGTCTGTTATAAAGCCTCCTTTGATCAGGAGCAGGTGCTGGCTTTGGCAGGCTGCAGATGGAGCCAGGGCTACTTCACCTCTCCTGGCAGGACGTGGGGGATGGAGAGACCGGGAGCGACAATTTCTATAGGATCTGAGTGTTGTGCCTTAACAATTTGAAATGTAAATTCAAAAAGGAGGAGGATGGGAGAGAGAGAGAAAAAGCAAACACAAAGAAGTAATTCTGCTGAACAGATTAAATACTTTATCATCTTCTCCTGGCTGAGGATTGGCCTCATACAAGAAAACAATCCAAGCACTCTCTTTATGTCCTTGTTTGAATGTTGACCGGGTTTGCCCCACGGTTCAAAGTGAGATACACCATGCACAGAATAGGAAGCGTAAGCACAAGGATGGTTTTAACACACATCCCGAAACCAGGTTCAGAATAAAATGAAAGGGAGATTTTGAGACAGCCTTAGAACTGAACTCACCGATCTATCCTGAACCTGTCCCATTTTCTCGTTCCTACTCGCCTCCGACGAAGCCCCGTGACTCTCTGTGCTCTCACCACAGCACAAACTCCCCCCTCATTTTCAGCTGACGAGTCCTGGTCCACCTGAGTGAGGTTTCTGCAACTCTTTGATGCTCATTTTTAATTTGGTTATCATTAATAATTCCGTATCATCAGCAGACTCTCTCATCTCACTATTCATCCTTTTTCCAAATAATTTATTAGGAACTCCACTGAAATTCTCCTTCCTTTTGTTCCCCGCCTTTTCACCAGTCATTAACCTAGAAAACAAGCACTCCTTATTCTTCAGCAGCCTCTTTTCTCCAGGAACTTCAGCGAGGGACCCTTCCAAAGCATGTAAGACACTAAAGGTACTGTGCCAACTTATTCCCATGATCACTGGCTCCTGGAAATACCTCTGCTGATTTCTGAGGCATGACTCTTCACGTCAGAAAGCACGCTGACTCCTCTCTTGTATCTGCCTACGTGCCTGTCAGCCTGCTCTTTACTGCAGTTTCACCCAGCCAGTCTGTTTCTGAAGTCAGGTTGTTGATCTGTCCTCTGAAGCCCTCCGGGAGCCTTTAAAAAAAGAGTCGTCACATTTTCCACCTTTCACTCTCTGGCTCTGACACCAGTCTAAGCACCAGGTCACACCTCACTGACAGTCACTTGATGGTTTCCTATCTCAGTCTCTCCAAAACCCTTGGATAAATATTATCTGGAAAGATTTGTGAGCGGTAGAGGCTTGTAGAGATTTGCTCTGCAGTACCTAACAACAGTTCAGCTGGATGCGGCTCCTCGGGCTGGTACCACCGCTCAGCTTTTCCATCATGAGTTCCAAGCTAAGGAAGCCAGCTGGCCTTTGGCTGTTACCTTGTAGTGCTGTCACCTCACCCCTCTACTCCCCTCCACATCCTGCAGCAGGTGACCTGTGTTTTGGGAGCTTTCTCTTTGCACCTTTAGCAAACTGTCTCTGAGAATCTCTCTTGGCCTGCCTTAGCACGGCTGCACATTCCCACAGGCCAGAGCTAAACTCCTCTCTACATTTCTCATCAAGCTGTGACACGCACTTCCCAGAAAGTCCCGTTGCCTTTCTCTGCTTTTTAACAACACTGGGGGTTTTTTTACCTCTTTTGACTTTTGGGGGGCACACCTGTTGGCCAGTCCACAACAAGCTTCTGTTCTAGACTAAGATGCGAGGATGGGCACTCACAGAGCAGAGCTCTCCACCCGTGCTTTGGTTACCTTTTTAAAGAGCCTGATGACATCCTCACTGATCTGCGACAGCCGAACGATGACATTGTTCATGAAGATGTCATTCAGGGTGGCGTGATCTCGGCTCTCTCGCCGGGTCTGCGTCAGAACCAGGTACCAGCAGTTCACGGGGGAAAGCAGGTGCTGATCTTTCCTAGGGAGTTGGAAATAAATACAATAAATATCAAAGGGGTCAAGTGAACAAGTCAAAACGGGATGTCATTTTCAAGTGAATGCTGTCAGCCTTCACTCGCCCTCCTCCACCGCACGCATCCGACAGAATCCAACACACCCCCACGCGCCAAGATCAGACCCCCAAGCAGGCCCTTCCCAAACTGGGTGCCGAGACGTCCCTGGCAATCTCTGCGAGGCAGAGTTTTGCTCCTCTTCCCCCTCTGCGCTGCACCACACACAGCTGTCGCTTCCATTTCGGAGAGAGCCCATTTGCCACACAATCTGTTGTGCTGCATTTAGTCCGCTGAACAGTGATGGAGAAAATGTTTTGCATCCAACGTTACCACGAAGTGTCTGTGCACAACAGGGACGCGTTCGTGTACGCTGAATATTTACGACGGTGTTAATCCAACTCGCGCTGCAGACAGCGGAGAGGTTGCCGTGAGCGGCAGCAGGCGTCCGGGAGCGTGACCTGAAGAGTCCCCGGGAGCCACGCGGCGTCCTCAGAGCTCATCCCCACTGGGCTCTGCTGAGCAAGACCCTGCCAAGGGACATCCTCAGACCCTGACTCGCCTGGAAGCTGAGGGGTGCTCAGAAAAATGCTCTTCTGAGGGAAATTTCAGCAAACATTTCACTCTTGGTTGGAGCTTAACTCATTTTGACGTGTTGCCTCTCAACACAGAGAAACCTGCCCCACTCTCCATGTACTGTTTGGTATCGAAGGCAAATTAATCAAAAGCAAATCAAAATTTCCAGAGGTAATACAAGTGAAACAAAACATTTCACGTTATCCAACCGAGACAGATCCTCTCTGCGAGGCAGCCGAGTGATTTGTTCGAATGCTTCACCTACATCGTTTCCTCTGGTCAAACCAACGCTTGCCTACAAGACGTGCTGGTTCTGGAGGAACAGCCCCTCGCGCTCCAACCAGACCCTGCTCCCCAAGAGCTGCTGCCACGCGGGAGGGGAGCCAGCCCACCCTGGCTACAGCTACTCCCGTGGCCGAAGCCTTCACTCTCCTACTCCTCCTCAGCCGAGACTTCCCACGCACGGTACCGGGGCCAGTGCAGCCCACCTCGCCCGTGGGGAGGAAGGCGCCGCGATGCCAGAGATTCTTTGTGTGCACATAAGAGACAAAACACCCTCGGGCAGCAGCGTGAATGAGTCTGCGGGGCCGCAATCAGCAGGAACAGCCCAGCAGCAGCAGCACCGTGACAATTACCACTGCTCAGGGCTGGGCCACAGCCGGCTGCACATGGCTGCACAGGGACAAAGGAGGAGCTGAAGATACCGTATTTCTTACGGGTGTCAAAAGCCTCATCAGAGTAATGACACCCATGAGCGAGCTGGGGAATTGGTGCAGATGAACCTAATAAAGGGCAGGTACAAAGCAGACTGGGAGAAAAATGTATTAAGGGAGTGTCTCTCAACACAGTGAGGACTCTGCAGAAACAGGCACTGAAATCAAGCTGACCCCATCACCACAAACCACCAGGCACTTGTGGCAGGTGCTTCATGAAGGTGGAGAATCTTTGTCACCTGTCGATACCGCACGGCAGCATCCCTCCAACGTCGTAAGCACGGCGGGCAGCAGCAGCGACACACTCTGCTCGTGGCAGAGACACGCACACCCCACGCGCACCGCGAGCTGTCAGGGGCTCCGTCCATGATCAAGAGGACCTCCCCGAGCCCACCCCAGCCAGCTCCTTCCCCAGGACAGCGATCCTGTGCTGGCAGGGGGTTGGTCTCGATGATCTTTTGCGGTCCCTTCCAGCCCCCACCATTCTGTGATGCTGGGAATACCGGGTAGAGCAGCGCCAGCCCAGCACCGCACCCCTGGGAAGCAACAGTCAGATGCAAAAAGAACAGGTAACGGTTGAACAGCCATTCATTCTCAGCAGACTTTTGCATAAGACAACAGTAAAGCCTTGCTCACTAGAGAGAGCGAGTAAACAGATTAAATGGGATTTAGTCATATGGAATAAACAGGATTTAGCAGTGTAACAGCAGAAATCGCTGCTCTTGCAGCTGAAACAGGAAAAGAAAAATAAATCACAAGGGGTTAGAGAAAGAAAGAGACTGTGAAGAGCCAGGGACTCGCAAGGGTAAGTTCATCAGACAGGCAACCCCCTGGGTGTTCCGGGAAAGGAGCTGCACAGCGGCTGTCATCTTTGGCCATGGAACTGGACCACACTAGGTTCATCTTGAGCAAAGGACACCCTCCCAGCTGATGGACGGCTTCATGGCCAGCATGCCAGAAGAGACAGAGACAAAGGCAATGGCCGGAGGAGGCAAAGGTGGGGACCTTCAGCTGACGTGCTGCACGGGAAGCAGCCAGGATGAGCACGTGGCTCCGTGCTGGCAGCGCTGCTGGGCAGCCCCGGGGTGCAGACCTGGCCGGACACTTCTCAGCGGCACCGAGGAAGACCCCGCGGCGCGACAGCCACTGTGGCAAGAACAGCATGAGCAGCATGGAGGAGAACCCCGACAGCCACCAACACACCCACGCGAACACCGAGCATCGTCCCGTGGAGCCCAGCCCAGCACCTCTGACTGGGCACACTCAGGGGCACCCTGAGAGCAGGGCCCGGCTCCTCCAACAGTGACAGGGGGACAATGGCATCCACAGCAGCCTCGATTTCACAGCGATCAACCAAACAGAGGAGTGGCACACGCTACAGATCCCCGCCACACGATCGGTCACCTCCAGTCTTACATTCTGCCTCAAGTTTGTTTGGGTTGGCTTTTTTTGGATCCTGTCTGGTTCAGCCAAGCTCCAGAGTGTCTCTGAACTGAAACGGCTGCTTTTGGAGACTTGCACATAGTCGCACGCTCACGGATTTTACAATTTCCATCCTCGGTTTGAGTTTCACACAATTCCAGCATCCAGTTCACGCTTCCCATTTCAAAGCTTTGTTTCAAAATAATCCCGCTGCGGGTTTGCCCGACTTCAGCACTGCGCTGCGGTATGCACAGGACACGTACAGACTTCTTCTTGAGAAACTGCAGTGAAACAGCTCCAGAAACTGCCTCCAAGAACGAGATCAGCGTGCAACGTGGAGCACGCTGACACCTAAGGACTGGGCTTTGTGCAGACACCAGGGCTTATAAAATGGGCCTGCTGTTATTTGCACAATCAGTGGCTGAATTCAGGCCTCTTAAAAAAATTCAAGGGGCTTGGCTCCTTCCGAGTCCTGAAGTCACATTTTTATTGCACTGCTCAAAGAAGTGCATAGCAGATCTGCTTCGGGCAGCGCAGGTCAGTAACGCTGCGGCGAAAGGCTTGGGAAAAGACTTTCCGAGCTCTTTCTGTGACCCCTGCACAGCGATAAGACAGACAGGGCCACTGCTGATGCTATTTAGTTTACTCCACTTGGGGACCGCACAGTTACAAATAAGCACACGCCAAGTGCTCCGGGCAGCATCCAACCCCCCGTCTTGCACCACCCTGCCCCTGCTTACTTGAACTGGTGCTCCCTGGAGCTGCGTATCTTGGAGGAGAACCGCTCAGCCAGCTTCTCCAGGCTCCGGGAGTACTCCAGCTCGATCTCTGCCTTCCTGCGGAAGAACTCCTGCAGGTCCTGCAGCAGCTGCAGGCGTGACTCCGACTGCTGCTCCAGGCATTTGAACTGCTCCACCAGCTGCGTTCGGATTTCTGCATGCACACAGGAGAGGAGAAGGAGAAAGCACAGCGTCAGCTGCAGACCCCGGCCAGGAGCTTTGTCTTCCCTCATTTCAGAGCAGGTCGCACGGGTGCTGCTCGACGGGGACCCCTCACCAGCCTCAGGTGTAACTCAAGGCTTGCTAAAGCCAACAGATTTTTTTTTTTTTTCCAAGCAAGAGCCAAAGAATTTCATTCACCAGTCTCATACCAAAACCTTGTTCCTTGTCGAAATAAACAGCTGTGTATGTACAGACATGAACCCTCAGAGCTCTTCACTTGCCTTCTCGAAACCAGGGAAATGATACTTCTGTTTACCTCGTGCTACCTGCAATCCTGTACTCTTCGCATACAAACCAACAAGCTATTTCTCAATCAACAGTCATCTGAACACCTACCAGAGGGCTGGCAGCGACCTGAGGGAAGCTGGCCCTGGAAGTGCCGCCCCCTCTCACCCACATCCCCCAGCACTGCCAGGTGAACTCCCAGATCAAACTCGACCTTGGCTTAAAGGCTTAAAAAGTCACTCAGACCCTCGGAACCCGTGCTCAAAAAGCACCCCAGACCTTATCTGCGCCAGGTTTTCTTCCTGCCTCCTAAGGACCTTCAGACCCGGTGATGCATACAGGGCAGCCCCCAGCAGCCTCTGCCCGAGGGGGCTCCACGGTGCCCGGAGGGGACTGGGAGCCTGGGGCAGGCTGGATCCCACCGGCACCGCCTGCGCTGCGGGCACCTCCCGTGGGAATGGGCAGACAGAGCTGCCCTGCGGTGCCAACCCTCCCCCAGCACTGCCCAAACCGGGACCCTCAGGCACACCAGTGCTGTTCGGCACATTCCAGTCACTCTACGACTGGTTTCATATTTCTCCTCTTTATACACCCGAGCTGTATTTTTCAGCTCAATCGTCTCATTTTGAGGCTATTTCTCTCCCACAGTAAAAGCCCAGTTGGACTTTTTCCAGCTCCCCTGTCCCAGGTAAGGCGGCTGAGGCTGCAGGTCCCTGACACGGGTCCGTCCCGAGACGATGGGCCGAGCACAGCCAGACCCTTCACCCTCTCTGCCAGAGGAGCAGGGCAGCACCCGTGGCAGGGGCGAGACAGAAAGACACGCTCCAAACCGCTGCCCGACCACGGGGCAGGTTTTGAGCAGCTCTTCACAGCGCTGCACAGGAGCAGCAGCTGGGCTCTGCCCAGTGGGACGGGGAGCCCCACGAGGAGCGGGCGTGCAGAGCTGGAAACAGCAGGAAAAAAGAGACTGGGCAGTAGAAAAAAAAATATTCAGAGTGAGAACAATCGGGCTGAGCAGGCTTCCAGGAGGGGCAGCTGCACAGTGGAGGGATGAGACAAGCCAGAATCAGAGAGGCTGGATGATGAAACGGGCCCGTGTGATGACTGCCTGTTCCCAGACCCCACAGGGAGAGCAGACAATGCCAGGCTCTTTAGATTGCGAGGATCCCGCGTGCAGGACATTAAATTTGCCACCATAAGAATCGGGCAATCCGGTATTTTTCAACATTTCTTCGTATGACAATTCTCATGCAAGACTGAGCCACTCGCAGCCTGACAGGTGAACTTGGAGAGCTCGCCGAACAAGGACACCTGCAGCAATCTCATTACCGGGTAATTTAACGATGGCTGTAATGGGACCGGAGGCTGCAGCCTGCGTGAAGGTCACCTAAAAACAAAAAGCTCCTTGGAAGTAACGAATGCTGGAGGCTCCAACAGTAATCAGTCACCTTATGTGGGATCCTCCGTGGGCACGGCTTTTACTGCACCCGCTTTACGTTGTCGGTACTAAAGGAGAAGATCACACAGTCGCTCATAAAAATGCATCTGAGGCTCACACGCAGTCTTGGCAAGGGACTCAACCCACTGCCCTTGGCCACTGGCAAAGCCATTTTCCGCCCCTGAACGCCAGGACAACGTGCAGCCATCCATCCCTGACACAGCCGGAGCCCTCTAACCCATTTCTGACCTACATCCCCCCATCTGCAGACACGAGGATGCAGGAGCCAGGAGGGCCGAGGCCCCAGGCAGCGGAGGAAGGGTGATGCGCAGCGGGGTCGCTCAGCACGACGGCTGCCTCTAGCCCGGCACTGCCACACGCTCCGGGCTCCCCTGGGACCCGGGCATCTGCTGCACACAGACATCAGCCCTCGGTCACAGCTGAGCTGCACAACAACCCGAACTGAAAGACAATTCCACTAAATAACCAATGCTACAAATAACCTTAAAAAAAATACATTTTTAATCTATATATGGCTGCAAGAAGAATGGAGAAAATAAATTAGGTTCTCATTGCAAATGAGGTCTGAAACAGCTGGTGTCAGAGTGTCTTGGTCTTTATCCTGCCATCCAAACAAGCTATGGCTGCTCGGCCACAGCTCCACACACACCCCACTCCAAGGCAGGCACCCACCCCTCACCCAGCTGCTGGGTACTGGTGGCACTGGCTGGAGCAGAGTGCGGTGAAGAGTCACCAACCACCTTTGGATTAAGCCCCCTAAAAAGCCACCGCTACCTTCCCACAGGATACGAAGGCACCAGCTTCACAACAAAACGTTTTTAAAACCTTCACATTCCCCTGCTGACAAGAGTTTCCTTCCCACACAAGGTCAGTGGAAATGTCATTACATCCCATATGGATTTTATGTTCCCGCTCCTGCTGGTGCCAACACAGGACGTGCTTTATAGAGCTCTGCTCTCCTGAGCGAGTCCGATACAGATTCTCATTTGAAAACACAGAGATTTGATCTCCTGTTCTCTTTTCATAGTAGATTACAACCCGAGGGGGTCTCCAGAACCCTCACGGTGCACAGAACTACAAGGAGTATCAATAATGCTTCCTACATCTTCCTATTTTTTCCAGACCTGAGCAACTGCTGCTCACCTGATCGGTGTATCCGGCACCGAGATTTCCCCCAGCTCTCAGAGGGGCTGTCCAAGGCAGCTCCGACAGCAGCCGAGGCTGCTGCAGCTCCCGCCACCCACTGCTCCGAGCGACGGGGACCTGCGGTTTGTGCCGGTCAGACCCGCGGCCTCCACGGTGAGCTCGGAGAGGTCATCACCTCCTGCCCACTCACTGTGAGCCCAGCACCAGCCCCCTCCCCAGGCAGGCAGGGCCGGGTCCCCTGTCCCCCATCGCCCCACGTGCGCTGGCCCCCCCAGAGCTCTGGTACCAAGGAGGACTCGACAGAAGCAGGCGCCCACACTCCTGGGCACCCAGGCACCAGCAAGGCACATTTTCCCCTTCGTCAACAGAAATTCTTTGCTCTCCCCACTTCCACAGCATGTTGCTCTGACACTTTGAAGTCTCCTTGCAGAGCCTCAGCCGGGCTGGGGCCATCGAAGCGTGCAGAGGCAAAGGGCAGTCTCTCCACACACAGAGAGCCCGCGGCCGTGCCCCTAAAGCCGCTCGGCTACGGGCACTCGCACAAACAGACGGAGATGGCCGCTGACCCCAGGAGCTGCTGCCGCATGCTAAATGGAAAAGGTTTGCGGTAGAAAACAAAATTAAAGGCTGCTGGCATCGTGAATGCAAAGACAGAAGCAGCAACAGAGAAAACAACACTCTTAGCGCTCCGGAGGTCTCTGAGTCAGCCGATCCCAAACACAGCCCCTGACAGCGCCTGCATTGTCGCTCCCCTGCTCCCACCGGTACCGTGCTGCCGCCGTGAAGAGGCACCCCCCTTTCAATTAAAATGGACTTGCTCTTAAGCAGCCTTTTCAGATAATCATGAAAAGAGAGAGGCAGGCAGCAAAGCCTTTTTCCGCCCTTCACGCTCGCTGCCTTGGGAACGGAATGGGCAGGAGTGCTCAGAGCACGTCCATTTTCTCCCGCCCGTGCAGCGGAGCCGGAGACCGGCCCTGCCGAAGGGGCAGCCACCATTTGCTGTCTGATCCCAGCACCCTCATCCCCCCTGTCCTTCTAACCCCACCTGCTCATGTGCCAGAGATGGAGAGAGCGGGTCCCCAGCGAACCCAAACCCAACAGGTCTCTGCTAACCTCCAGGGTGGCACCTTGATGGGCACCAGCTCACAGTCCAGACCGAAACCCACGCCAGCTGTACTGGCACTGCGGGCAAGCAAGCTTCTGGCCAGCAGCATCAGCAGGAGCTGCATCAGCCCTGTCCATCCCAGGGGGATTCGCAGGCCTTTAATTATAACCTTCAACAACCGCCAATTATGTTTCCCAGGTTAGACAAGTTATCTCTTCAACACCTGACCCCAAATCCTTAGACTCTGGAAGTCAGACCGAGAGCAGAGGACGCCTGGAATTTGTAGGAAGCTTTAATAGAAATCAATAAACAAAACCCTACCAAACTGCTTTAGGAAGAGCTGGAAGCATTTGTCACACAGCAGAAAGCAAAACATCAAATAAACCTGTGCACCAGCAGCAGTTTGTCTAAAGTGCTCCCGTGATTTGATTCACAGTCTCTGAAATCACAGTGCCAAGGGAGGACAAACTGGAGTGCTGAAAAGATCCTCAACTCCCCGTGAACTCTGCTCGACAGCCGGCTCATGAGACATGCTGCTTTTTCTGCTCCCAGCTAACAAACTGGTTCTGTTCCTAAGAAAGAAGCTTCCAGCACGAGCAGCCCTGTCGTTGAAAATGCAGGATCAGAGGCAGGAAATGCAAGAGATTTCCTCAGCTCTTCTGAAACCCAGCAGCTGGAGAAAACAAAACTCCCTGGCAAGCCAAAGAGAGCAAGAAGGCTCAACAGGGGCTGCGGGAGAGCTAACCCAGCTGAGAGCGTGACCACCTGCCATCAGGAGACCCGGGGATGTGGCCGGGGTTAGGCAGCGGGAGCGCCAGGCGCTGTCCCTCCTCCGATACACCGAGAGTTACAGTCGCTCGAGCATCGCCTCCTGCCCGGCACCAGCCTCCGCGGTGGCAGCGGACGAGGGCGGCACTCGATGCCACCGGAGGCGTCCACTGCACGAACACCAGACGGATCTCCAGGGAGAGGTTGTGTTTTGGCTGCTTTCTTAGTATCAGAATCCTTCCTAAAATGCCATCCGCAGCCACAGCCCCCACAGCGCCCTGCGCCCAGTGCCACGTGCCCACGGCTGCGCCGTGCCCCACGCCCGGGGGGCATGACAATGAGCACCTCACACTCACAGCACGGCACCGGCGTCCAGAGATGGGCTGATTCTCAGGGGTGCTTCTGCTGAGCTCCTGGAAACACAGACCTTCAGCAACACTGGAGTTCATGTGATCACCACCGCGGCACGGCTGGCACCTGTACCTCAAGGGAGCTCTGCATTTGGCTGGGAAACGGCTACTCAGCAGCGTGCCTGTGCGAGAGTCAAGGGAATGCAATGCCCCAAACTGTTTCCAGACTTCAGAAAAGTCTTCTGTTTGGGTTGAAGTTGACATCTTGGCCAGAGAATCAGGGTAAGCCTCATTTTTCCCTCTCCCAGGCTGCGCATCTCAACCGTTCTCCAGCGAGGACAATGCTGGCAGCCACACGTGGAGCCCGAGAGCGATTACAGGCATCCACATAGCACAGCTCTGACAGCACAGATGATGCAGCATTTGACAAAGAGCAAAATTATTTTGGGCAAACCACGGCCAATGCGAGCACTCGTATCAGGAGTGCCGTGCTTGTGTGGAAAGGTCAAGATGAAGACACCACGCTCAGCTCCAGCTCATCATTTACACGCCACTACTTCGACCCGTCCCACCCTCAGCTTGCTGAAGGATATTTTCCATATGGTCTCATTGCTTAAATATAACAAACTCTAGCTGAACGCCACTAGATCGACACAACTTCTACCAGTGGTATTCATTATTTTTATTGTGATTGTTATTACCTTATTCCCGGTGTCGTCGCAGAGTTTGCAGCAGAATCCCCGAGTTTCAGGCGTTGCAAACACAGTGTTGAAACCCCAGCCCCAGCTGAGACTGCGGCAAAACTCCACCAGCTTCAGCAGAGCTAGGGTTGCATCCTCTGGGAGTATGTGGAGCAAGTGAGACAAGCACAGTTATTTTGCAAGTCTCCCCCTCTTCCAGTAACCCCTGGCTCCAATACTTCTTACTTCAAATGCCTGTAAGGGCCAAGCTCCTTAACTGGCATCAGCCACAGTGGAAACTGAACCAGCACAGGCACAGTGCTGGTTCGGGGGGGCTGCTGCTCTAGAAATGACTTTCTTCCTAAGCAGTAAAACTTCTTAAACAAAAATTAACCTAAGTGTGAGTGAAGCGACCGCAAGCTGAGCTGCAAGCGGTTCACAGCTACGCCTACTTTTGCGCGTCCCATCTCAGGTCAAAGTGCCACAGGAGATGAACAGGGGCGGGTTTTGCTGCTGTGCCTTCAACGTGCCGCTCGCAGCCCCACTCCGCGGGCTTTACAACAACCCGCACGCTCCGAGACTCGCAGCAGCGCCTGTCGCCAGAAGGGGCGAGAGCACGTGTGGGAGCCACGACCAGCCCCTGGACCTGTTGCAAAGTTCAGAGAGGGGCAACGTGACAAGCTTAGGAGGGGCTTATTAAATAAGCCCACTCCTGCAAGGGCAGAATCTGGTGAAAACCAGGCACTGGACGAAGCTGGAGAGTTAAGGCTTGAAGGTCTGTAGGCAGAACTGAGGTGCGGGGGGCCGGAGGAGCCAAGCAGGACAGTCCGAAGCCACGTGGACACAGTGATGCTCCAGCCGGCAGAGCCACGCAGCCAGGAGCCCTGCATGCCCCAGCCCCACCAGCTGCAACCCACAAGCGAGCACCCTCCTCCTCCTCCTTCTCCTCCTCCTCCTCCCCAGGGTCCCGCC